>JABUQX010101957.1:0-34630 GCA_015478945.1 Trachelipus rathkii | reverse complement strand
TATTTAATATATTTAATATACTATATGTATTATATTATTTATTCTATTTATTGGATTGATAATAAATCTGTTTCGTTTATATATTTTTATAAATATATGTATATATATAGTTTATTATATATATATATAATATATATATTTATATTATAATATTATATATATCTATATATTATATATATTTATTATATTATATATATTTATATAATTATATTATATATATCTATATTATATATATTAATATATATTTATATATATAGATATATATTTATATATTTTATATTATATTATTAATATAATTTTCAACAGTTATATGTTAAAGTAGAGGACACCTGTCTAGATTAAATGCATTCAAAGAGATCCTTTATATAAAACTAAATTTATACCTAAATTGTTAAAAATACTGAACAGTCATGAAATTGCGCAAAATCCGAGATTCCGTTTTTATGTCCATGTTTATTTCGATGTATGTACTCGAGGGTAAATCCAATATTTTGTCTCATAGTTTGGTAAGTAGGTTTTCACAGGTATTTGTTGCACATTTTCGTATGTTATGAGCAGTAGACACGGAAATTGCACAGTTTTGCAAGATGTAAATTTGGGAAATTTTGACGTGCGAATAAGAACAGTCCGTCTTTGCTGCTTTTGGACGTTCTGTGCTGTGATGCGATTTCAACATAAATCCCATTCTGTTTTTACTTAATCTTCAATTGGGCTTTGAGATCTTTCTTGTCATATTACAACAATCTTTTATATTACATAGGCACTTAACCTGGGCGTATGACATGAAAGGTACATTAATTCTTTATGTATTTAACTTCTCTCCTAATCTGATATCATCATTCAAGATTGGATATTCAAAAGGGTGTTGCGATGTGATGGATGTCTCTACTTGGTCGGCAGTAGGTAGGTTGGGTCTGTATTTTTGGAAATTTGTAATTCTTGGTCGCGCTTTCAATACCAGTTTCGATTCAACGATTGCTCTATACACATTCGTTTTTAAATTGCTGAATCTAATGCTTGCAATTATTTCTCTGAGAAGGTGGGCTTTCAAGTTTTGTTTTTAACTAAAGAATGGTGATTATCGAGATTTGGTTTCGGACAGCTCCAGTAGTTTGAACTATATTTAAATATAATATATTAAACTTCTGCCCTTTTTCTTCTTAACGAATAACTTAAACCTAAAAATTGTTAGTTTTAAATTTTTATTATTAGTGTAATGTCCTTGCAAACCTTGATTTACAAACTGAAATATATATTATATATATATATATATTTAATATATAGTTAATATAGCTTATTAATTATAAATACTATATATATATATATATATATATTATAATATAATATTAATATTATTAATATTACTTTCTCTCTCTTATTATCTTATATATATATATATATATATATATTATTTTTTATATATATATAAAATATTTAAATAATTTAATATAATTATATATATAATATGTATATATATATTATACTATTTATATATATATTATAATATATAATATCTATATATATAATATATTATATTATAATATATTATAAATTATATATATAATTAATATTTATTTATATTAATATATATATTTTAATATATTATATATTATAATATAAATACTATATTATTATACTTAGTAGAGATTTATATAGTATTGATCTTAAATTTATATATAATAATTATATATACATAATAATAATATTAGTATATTATATATATATTATATTAACTATATATATTATTTATATTCCTATTTCTTATATATTTTTAATTTTTAATTGATAGGAAGTTATTATAGATTTCATTAATATTACAACTATTTTATATATGTATATTATATATATATATACTATATATATATATTTTATGATTATATATATTATTTTATATTTTATTAATTATATATCTTTTATATTATGTATTATATATTACTATAATTATATATATATCTATATTATATTTAATATAATATTATATCTCATTATAATATATTATTATCATTATATATATATTATATATATATTAAAAATTTATATTAGTTAATTTATATTATTTATAACGTTAATTATATTATGATATAAAAATATATTATTTATATGTTTTAATAATTATCTATATATTATATATATATTTTAGTATAATGTATATATTATCTTTATTATATATTATTTTCATATATATATTTATCTCATATTTGATAGTCATTTGGAATTTAGCTAGTTGGCCTATCTAACTACTCTAAATGTTAATTTAGTACATAATATTTTCCTGGAAAATGGGGACTCCAACAATGCACCGTTATACCGCACACAGTAAACACAGTAAGAGAGCGTGCAACTGGCTTTATTAAACTGGCCTATTCACTTAGTATTCTCTAATTATTCCCTCATTCCGTTTAGGTCCTAATTTTAAAATTTATCATCTTTCTTTTATTAAAATCTCGTCTTCTCTTTCTCTCTCTCTCTCTCTCTCTCTCTCTTCTTCTCTTCTCTCTCTCTCTCTCTCTCTCTCTCTTCTCTCTCTTCCTCTCCTCATGTATAAATTATATTGTATATTATTATATTTAACATTTATATCATATTTATATATATATTATATATATTATTATTATATTATTATATTATTATATATATATCAATATATAATTATATTATACACGCAACTTCTATCTATCTATCTTCTATCTATCTTCTATCTATCTATCTATTATCTATCTATCTATCTATCTATCTATCTCATCCTATTATCTATCTATCTTAGCATCATGGTGAGGAATATTAAATTAAACAGGAAACACCCCGAAAATAAAAAAGAATTCCACATAAGAGAGGTGGCTGGAAAGAAGGGAGCATCACAGCAAACATACTTGAAGTTAACAATGTTCACACAAAATTGCTGTTCAGACACTGCAACCCTTGTGCAACGTGGGCTTTGTAAAGGTGGTGGCATACGTGTGGTCTGTTTTCCCGAGAACTTGCGGCTGTAGTACCTATAAAAGAGAGACAAAGCACCAACGCTACGCGCCAAGGAAAAAAGTTAAGTGATTTGAGGAGTACTGGACAGATTGTAAGCCTTTTGGATTTTGACTCGACCCTATCCAAAAGACAATTCAAACCTCAGCCTCCCACCAGATATGAGTGCAGTACTTCAGGGTCAGAATATATACCTTCAGAAGAGGAAAAATATTCTCGCATTGTAAACAGAACTCACTAGCTTCTTTGAAGCCGCGTTAGTAACCGTTGTGATATGAAAATATGAAGACTTTTTTTTACATAGGTTAAGGTCAAAGATGCTTATAATGCCAAAGGGAGACACGGGAAAACCCTCGAAAGAAATAGAAGAGATAAGAGCTGTTTGAGAGAGAGGGGAGGGGAAAGAGAGGAGAGATGGAGAGAGAGAGAGAGAGACAGAGAGCGGGAGAGAGAGAGAGAGAGAGAGGAGCGTGCGAAGAGGAGGAGAGGGAGGAGATCACTATGGAGTTTTTCCTTGCGAGGGTGATTTACACAAGAATCTCGGCAGAGCGACTTCACTCTCACAGAATTACCATTTACTCGCAACTGTGTCTTTATAAGGAGTCTCTGAAATGAAGAGACTGGATGGTCGAGGTCATCGGGTATGATAAATAGTAATCAGATGGGAAGATAAATAATGGATAGTAGGAATAGCGTAGGAGATAAGACAAAACCCTGGTGAGCACCACTATTAAAGGGAAAGGAAGATGATGGCAGCCCCACCACCAACAATCCCGATATAGAACGATTAGAGAAGCATCTAGTAGCAAGAGCAGGGGAACTCAAGGAGGGTTTGGACATACAAGACTCCCCATAATCTCTAAGAGCGGAGGACCATAAATCGGTGAAATAGGAAAGTATATCACTAGTAGACCTCGAGCGCCAAAAGTCAAGTCATACTAATGATCGGAGAGAAGGAAATGAGATTCCAGATGATCAAAGAAATGAGAGTTGAGAAGGTCTTCAAAGATCTTGAACAGAAAAAAAATGAGAGCTATTGGGCGATTTGTTAGAAGGATTAGAGCGGGTTCCTTTTATTGGATTAGGTTGAACATTTGCGCTTTTCCAACATTGAGGGAGTTGCTAGTATCGAGGCATGGAGAGTATAATTGAACGAGGGTTGGCGAGAGCTCGGAAGCACACTCCCTCAAAACTCTGAGAGGAAGATTTACAGAAGTTGTTAGAGATATTTTTGGCAAGAGACCAAAAAAGATTTGCTAGCAGAAGAACTGAAGAGATCAGGGCATTTTCGCTTAGTGAAAGTTCGCTTTGATCGTTGAATAATATCCCTGTAGCGATTCCTAGCCGAATGAAAATTAGTGAGAGTGATAAGAGAGCGAGAATTTTCCACTCCCGATAAGCCCTGTCTCTAGTCAGAATGGAGGTAGAATAAGCACTTTCTAACTGTGGATTTTCAGGATAAAAAGATGTAGACAAGGATGGAACGAAACTGCTCATCCAATCAGCGATTGCAGCCTAACTTTATCGGCAGAAGTGGAATCGTAGTGAGAGTCAAAATAGTCCTTCCGAGGATAGTTATCTTAGAAGCGTCGCAAAGTCGCCCAATCGGCCTAATTAGCTTTTAGAGAAGTATTAGATTGAACGTTTATAAAAAAAAAAAGTTTTTGGTCGATTTACCATTCAACAAGCGGTGTTCGTAGGGGAGGACTAGTAATGAGAGTGACATGTGTACAATAATGATTCGGATATCTGGTAATGTGTGTAACTCTTAAATTAGTTGCTATAGAACTATGAGAATGATGAACGTATTGGGCCTCCTCCAAACCAAGATCAGTATGAGAGGTCCACAAACATTCATTATTGTTTCAACTGAAATCCCCTAAATAGAGGACCTCAAAATTTGGATGAGAAGATATAACAGTCTCATGAGACGTAGCGAGATACTCGAAAGCCGGAGAAAAAAACTTTTCATTGAGGGAACAGGAGCAGCACAAGATTATTGTAGCAGTAGAAAGAAAGATATTAAGTTAAGGTAGATTTTATGCATGGCAGCCTGCAGGTAGAAGACCGGTGGACGCCAAGGAAAGATGGAAGGATGGAGTGGCGGCGGCTGTGGCGAAGAGGGGATGAACGCTGGATCAGGTGGAGGAACATCGACTGTACAAAGAGGGTCTGTGGTAAGCATCGCAAAACGAGGGGGATGGCCCTACACGCAGGCGCTTGGTGAGAAGTGGATTTTGGAATATATATATTATACTATATATATATATATATATCATATATATATATATTTTTATATATTTTATTATTATATATTTAATATATATAATATTTATATATATTAATAATATTATTTATCATATATATGAAATACCTTGGTGATTCTTCACTTACCAGGATTAGATCCGGGCCCTCGCAGACGGAATGGCAAGTGTGACATTGACAAACGTGGCTAAAAGATACGCGACTAAACCTATGAAGCGTAGCTCTATTCAATGGAATCAAGGACAGCCTATGCGAAGATACCTCAGCCACGGCTCCTCCGCTTTACACTCGGGTCAAGCGTGTAACAGGACCATGTAAGGAGACACTCATTGTTGGGGTATATTTGTTAGATATAATCTGCCATTAAACAGCAGTTCAATTTGTTAGATAAATACTTTCCTTGAGTGGATTTTCATTTACAGGTTAGCTCGGCCTCGCGAACGGTATGCCAGCGTGTTCCCTTGACCAACGATAAAGCTAAAGAATTTACGCGATTAAACCTATGAAAGAGTGCTCTATTCAATAGGAATAGGGCGCCTATGCGGACGCTACCTCGCCACGCATTCGCTGTACACTTGGGTACAGGGTAACAGACCATGTAAGGAGACCATTCTAGATCGGAGTATAATAATGTAAATACTGCAATTAAACAGCAGTTCAATTTGTATAGATAATAACTCCTTGAGTGATTCTTTATTTACAGGATTAAATCGGGCCTCGCGAACGTCTGCGGTATTCTCAAAGTGAAGGATCTCGAGGGTTATTTCTATCTATACAATTGAACTGCGGTTTAATTAAAAAGTATTTCTCTAACATTTATACTTCGATCTTAGTGAGTTGGTTTCTTACATGGATGTCCTTGTTTACCTTTGCGAGTGTAAGCGGAGATTGCCGTGCGTGAGGTATCTGTCCTGCCAAGGCGGTTCCTTATTCTATTGAATAGGCACTCTTTATGGTTTTAGTGGCGTATCTTTTAGCTTTGTTCTGGTCAAGTGGTACGCTTGGCATACGTTCGCGTGGGCCCGGGTCTCATTCTGAGTAAGTGAGATCAACTCACGGAGTTATTTTTATCTTTACAAAATGAACTTGCGGTTTATTGCAGTTATTTATCCTATTACAAATATCTCGTCTAGAGTGGTCTCTATAATGTCCTGTGTTACCTTTTGACGCGGTAGCGGAGCTGCGTGGCTTGATGGTATTGTCTGCCATGGCGGTCCTTCTCCTAGTTAATAGAGCACTTTTCATAGGTTTAGGTCGGGATCTTTTTAGCTTATTCGGTTTTGGTCCACGTGGTACACGCTTGGGGGGGAGGGGAGGCGGGACATACGTTCACGAGGGCCGGATTTATCCTGGGTAAGTGAAGAAATCCAACCAAGGAGTTATTTATCTCTTTACAAATTGCACTGGCGGTTTTGTAATTGCATATATTTATATACATTTGTAGTACTATTTAATTACAATATATATTCTAATATCTTATTTATCAGATATTAAAAACATTTATAGAGTGTCCCGGAGAATACTACAAAACATTGGATAAATATATTATTATATTATTTATATAATATATATATACTATATTAATTATATTATTATTATTATATATATTTTTTATATAAATCTATGAGTAATTGCGTAATTTTTTGAAGATCAGAATCTGATTTTTGAAAATTCAATTTTCTACTCAACTGATGATCTATAATAGGGTATCACTACAAAAATATAATTTAATTAATTTTGAATTATGTCTATATTATTACTATAATATTTAGTGGATTTTAAATATTAGTACTATAAGTTGTATTGTCGTACTCTTTTCTATTTTGATGATATAGGAATAATTCTTATTTTATTCAGATTTGTATAAATATATATTGTTATATTAATATACAGATTTAATAAGTATAACTTCATATAGCTATATGAACGGAAAACTATTTTACGATAGAATCGTAATTTTTATATTATAATATTCTAATTATAGGTATAGGAGCAAATGCTGAGATAATATTTACATTATATTATCTTGTGAATATATTTACCCAAAACTTTGTATCTTGTATTCGAAAGATACAGTGTAACAATTACAGTCATGACTTTCCGATCGCTATCAGGCTTTTACTCTGGTTATGTAAGTCACGTTTTTAAAAATCTTTACGATTCTTGTTCGTTTTTCTCAAAAATATTGTATTACCTAGAGTGATAATGGTATGTACATAATTTATTTAACTGGACATAGAGTTACTATTAGAAATTAAATAAATATTAACACAAGAAGTGATTTTATTTAAAACAAAAAGAGGTTAAGTTTCATACTTGCATCTCGCTATTGAAATCAAGACATTCCTTACCCAAAGCTTTGAATATGACAATGTTTAATGTGAGTATAAATTTTTAACTTTATGAAATGGTGTGTGGTCTTCATAGTATTTAATTTGTATATGCTTCATAGATCTAGAATTAATATATAAATATCTTATATCATGAATATATTAAACACTTTTCAATACCCTTGAGAAACTGTGTATTTGAAAGAAAATGTATACTGCAATCTTACTTTGTCTATATTTCTGTCACGTAAGTTTCAGTTGCAATGGTTTACTATTTCTGTAATCATATAATCCTCTATTTATTTATAGAGAAAGAGCGATTACACGTTGACTATTTTAAACATTTAGTAATTGGATTAATATTTTTTATGTAGCCCTTTTGTCAGTGAGAAAATTGAATTCAGATCTTTCTTTAACGATGTCTTTAGATCCGATTTTCCTTTTTTTTATGTTTTTCAGTGTTTTTTTCTATCTTTTTACGGTTAATGTACTTTTTTTTGCAGTTTAATGTCCGTTTTATTGCTATATACTTTGAATTCTGTTTTCATCAAACGTTGCTCCGATGTTTGTGAGAAAGATATTGAACGAAACTTTATAATAGCCCAATTTAAATGATTATCTATATATATATTTTTTTATATATATATATTTTATTTATATATTGATATTATTTTTATATATCTATTTTTATCTATCTATCTATATTTTTATATTATATTATATATATATATATATATTATTATATATTATATTTATATATTTTATTTATTAATTATATTATTTATATTTATAATTATATTTTATGATTATATATATATAATTTTAATTTATAATTATTTATATATATTATATTTTATATTATTATATATATAATTATATTCTATTTATAATATAAAATATATATACATATATAATTATATATTATATAATATTATTATTATACTTATTATATTATAATAATATATTATTATATTATTTATATATTATATTTATTATATATTAAAATTTGTATTGATATATATTTTTTAATATAACATTCTATATCATTAATATATATATATTATATTATATATTATAATTATTATACTTATCTTTTATTATTAACGCACTGCCGTCCAATATAACATAATGACTTATACACGTGCTTATACAAAGTGATAACTTGCAAACCTACAGTAAATAAATGTTTTACAGACTTTTGAGAACTTTGTGGCATCTTTAAAGAACAATAAATGGGCATTTTGGAAATATTCATTGATTTAGAACTGATCTTCTGTCACTTACCATTATTCAATTGTTACTTATCACTTACATTCTAAAACGGTACACGCGCATATTAATTGGGGAAACATCGACAATATTTATTTATATATATATATAATTTATATTTATATATATATTTATTATATATATATTTATTTTATATATATTATATATTATTTATATATATTTTATATTTATTTTATATTATATATTTAATCTATTATATTATATTTATTTACATTTTATTAATATATTGATATTAATTATTTTTTACTAAATTAGATATTTATTTTTTTTTATTTTATTTTTTATTTTTTATTTTTTTTTAAATGATAGATATATATTTAATAAATCTGGGAGCTATTTATTCTTAATTATATTATATATATATTAATTGATGTGCGAATAGTGAAGGCGCCGAATACCGAATATTCGGCTAAAGTATTCGGCCGAATTACCGAATTTCGCCAATATCACCTTCGGCTATTCGCGAAGTTAATTGTCAAAGCTTCGGTATCCATTAGGGAAAACATAAGAAATATACACTAGCAACAAAAGGTGAAATTTTTCTTTTGGATGGACTTTTGTGAGGTTATCTAGTAATCCTCGGAGGTGATTGTTCCATAGTTATTCTCGAATTGCTTTATATCCGTTTTCGTGAATCATGGATCTATTTGCTCTTCCCTAGGGAGACAACTTATGTTGCGCACTACGTGGCTGATATTACCGTCGTTAACCTTCCGCATTATCTACAGTAGCAGCAAGTCTACGCGGTCGATATTCGGGAGACATGTGGTAACTTTAGTAGCTCTCTTATGGTGCTTGCTGGTGATGTATATATTATCTAAATAAGTGGATGGTCCGTATTGTTTCAACCAGGTTTCACTGAACGATTGTTGGAGTTGTATTTGCCGAAGTTATGTTCCTGAGCATGTTGTCTTCGAGGTTCATGAAAAATGACTATGGTCATGGCGGAGTACATTTTTATCGTACAGAGTAAGCAGAGCTGCGGAGGTCTTCCAGTCAGATGGTAACTTGTGTATTGCAGTTGAAGTTGCGGCTACTACTGCTATGGGGCTCCCAGCATACGATGGCAGGTGGGTGGCGATTGTTTTTGACATTCCAGCGCAGTTAAGTGTGTGTTGTTAACACGGCAACTGGTATGCTTCGTCCAAGTAGGGTACTCAGGTATGATGAGAGATGAGTATGCAAATATCAAGACAGTTTGGAGAGGCAATTCAGGTACATGGTGGCATATGCGTCGACCTCAATGGTAAATATTTTGCGGTCAGCAAGCAGGTTTCACCACATATCCCTGCTTCCTGTGCTCTTGGGACAGCCGGGCGGGAAAGGGATCACTGGACCAAAGAGAATGCCCGAGGACTTTGACGCCAAGTGACGGACATCGTAGTGACCACTTGTACAGAGGAAATAATTTTCTCCTCGCAATAAATTGGTTTATGACACAATTTTGTGAGGCCCTGGACATGATGGTGAATGCTTCGCATATTATATGATCCACGTTTCTGGTTTGAGAGACGAAAGAAAGCTGGATATTTGATGGCACAAACGGACCATCTTCCGTGATGCTGCTTTGCTAAACATGACTGTGTAGAGGGCAAGAGCGCGTGGATGCTTTTTCGATGTGCACAGAATTTCTGCGGGGGACGGAGCCGAGAACACATACATGTACAGGAACTGTAGTCAGTTTTTCTTCTATGGAGTCTGAATGAGTATAAGTATGCACTACTTACATTCCCCTAAGAAATTACGGCATAACCTAGCGATGTTAGTGATTGAGCAGGGTAACGCTTCCATCAAGATTAAAGTTCTGGAGGATTTACAGGGCAAGTGGGATTCAATATGATGGCCGGTATTTTTGGAGCTTGATGAGGGTATTCCAGACGCTTATGCCAGTAAATCGTTACGAGAGAAGTTTACTTGACCATCGTAGGTATGTTTTAATTAACTTAAACCCCATTCCTCTATTAATTCATGTTGTCATCATTACTCTTTATCATAGTTGTATTATCTGTTTAACATATCTATCAAAGGCATGTATCATATCATTGCGATTTGTTTCTCTCCCTTCATATTATCCAATTAATATATATTTATTCTAATATTATTTTATATATATATTATATATATTGTATTTATAATATTATATAGTATATATATATTATATTATATATATTTTATATTTTATATATAATTATATATATATTATTATTATTTCTATTATTATTATCTAATTATAATTATTTATATATTATATATTATATTTATATAATATTAATATATTATTATTATATATATATATTATATTCTTATATAGAGGACCTTCCTTTAAAAGGTAGTAACCGTAGTGATAACACTATCGATGTGTTTTTCCGATTTTTTTCCGATTATTTCAAGGCTATCGTGCATTTTGTTGCGTGTTTGTGTACAGACCTGTGGGTTGCCCCAATATATTAACCGTTGTTTATCTCAGCATGATTTTCTCCATTTTATTTTTTTTGTGTTTTTTTTTTTTTTTTTTCTTCTTTTTATATATTTTTCTTTTATTCATTTTATTTATCTTTTATTACAGGATTTTTTCGTTATTATTCTTTTTTTTTAACGACTCCGATAAGGGTATAGACCTGAGATAGTGCCCAGACTTTTATAAAGAAATCGCCAAATAGAAAAAGGAAAGGATGAACAGACGTTCGAGTGTTCCTTTTTTCATATCTCTCGGCTTCCATCACTATTGCGCAAAGCGAAGGTACGGAGAGGAGTCGGTATGGGTTTACTTCCGTTCCTCTCCCTATCGACTATACGCAAACCAAACTCAATTATGTTCCCAGTTCCCTTGGTTGCTGAAATCTGCCCCTTGTTTGACTGGATCTCGTATTGCTACAATGCAGATGAATTTAAGATACTAGGCCCCTTTCAATAAATAGCAATATAACAAAAAAGGAATTCAATGTTATTTAAAATAAAAAAATCAATAATTTATTAACTATAACTCAAAAAATAGATAAATTAAACTACCATGGATTAAAAAAACAACGAAGATCAAGCAGACTTTTTGAGAGGATGCCAAACCTCCGGAAGAGAATATCATCTTATGGCTAAGTGGTTTATGATAACGATCACGTCAATCCACACGTTGCGGTCATATGTATTCCGCATATACATTGGGGTAGCAGTGTTTATACCTGTTGACCCAGAGTGTACCGCGGGAGCAGGCGGGGAGCAGTGTGGAGAGGAGGTATCAGCTGTGGCTGCCAGTCAGGGCGTTCCTTATCTTCCGTATGAATAATTAGAGCCCACTCTTTCAGTAGGTGTTAGTCCGCGATAGTCTGTGGTAGGCATCATTCAGATATAGATCCTATTAGCGAATGCTAGCTCTTCTTCTATGTCTTTGTCATGTGAGCCAGATGAGAGATGTAAAGGTCGGTTAACACGAGCTTATGGATTGGAATGGGAGCAAATCTGCGTTCGCCCGCAGGATGTCCCCATGCTCGAAGTAGATGTGTTTGAATTATTTCTCTTTTATTCCTTTTCCTTGTACAAGTAAATTACATCTTTCCCAATATTATCACGACACTTTATGTAAGATTATTTATCTCTTTTCTAGACATAGGGCATACAAAGTTTATTGCCTGCAGGTCCTGCATGTCACTGTTGAAGTAGACTTAAATTCACACTCAAGCCACAGGGTAATGTTAATCTTTTAATATATTGTTATTAATAATTATTATTATTATAATTATATATTAATATATAATTATAGTATATATTAATTTAATCTTTATATTAAATATATTATGAAATTTTATATATATATATACCTTAATTATTTTATATATATATTATATTATAATTATATTTATTGGCTTAATTATAATATTAAGTTATTATTTATATTAATTATTTTATTAATATATATATATATTTCTCAAATTTCTCAGTTTTGACCTATCTTTAGAAATACGCCTTGTAATCAGTTTTACTGACTTGTTATCTTATTTATGTATCTATAAGTTATTAGGTTATATTATCTTGTAGTAGGTGCTCTATATTTCCCTATACATCTGTCGAGTCTCTCCTTTAGTTGCTCTTCTGTTCTCTCTCTCGGACGTGGAAACATGGTGTATTACAAATTCATCCATCAAACTTCGTACGAATCTGCCTGCTTCTTACACACGTAATCACGCCAATATCACTGCAGGTACAGATAGTTGTGATTATACTGCTTATCAACCACACCGATCTAATTTTTGGCATAGTACAGCACCATTTCATAATCAATATTCGAAAACCCCGTCCTCATCCAGGTTTCATGCGATTACCAAGTTTCATCTTTACCCTTCTTTTCGCCACAAGCCCGCACCGCCTATTCACCAACACTCACTATAAAGGGCTCATCTATTTCCTTTGATCGTATCCCTCCCGGTCAACTAAGTAAAATAACTTTCTACCTGCCACGCGCTGTACCCTGCATAAAAATACTCAGCTACAATACCATTCCTTACATATTAAAATCAACATTAATGATGTTTTAACCTTCGTAGTTAAAGATATTAACTAAACTTCATTTGATTCTTCTAAGTCTACTGCTTTAATAACATGCTTAATATCCTCGTTCTCCTATTAGGCCCGTCTTTCTCCATTCTTCATCGCGTACTTAATAATTGTGTCTGTGCTTGCTGCCTGGTTCCTCTCATATTGAAAAGGTTTTTTTCATCGGCCTATTTTTTGTCTTTTCGAGGGTATTCTATTACGTGATTTCCTCCGGCTACGTCTCATCTGAGGACTCGTTTCTATATATCTTTCTCATCCTAATCTTTTGTCCGTTGACTTGGTTGCCTACCTAGGTGTGTAGAGGGTGAGTTATTCTTAGATTATGCTGTGTTTTTTTATTGAACAGATTACATAGTAACTATATGTTTTCCAGGTTGGATGGTATTCTCTTCCCATACGATCAATTGTGTTTTATGGAGGGGAGGGATTCCCTCTTGATTTCTCACGTTGTCCAATCCTATTTCTTATATTGTTTTTATGTTTCTTGATTTGTTAATTTTCACGTTATATTGTAGCAAGCACCTTATATTATTTAATTTAGATTGGTTATGTTACACATCCCATTTATCAACCGAATAATGCCTCGAGAAATCGCAATTATTATAGAACCCATTTTGCTTCATTTTTCCCCGTAATCTTCCCATCTCTTATCTAGTCCTCCAATTTCCTCTTACGAATCACTTCGTGTTCCTTTGTTATGACTTGTAATATCGGTGAAAATTTCTGACTGAACTTTAGTAACCTTATCAAATTTCTTCTAATATACATATTACTCCTGTCTATATATTAAAGAGCATACCAAGTGAACCTTCCTGGACTCTTTAAGACATTTGTTTTTCTCCCAACGTGCGCACTTTAATTGTGGGTGCCGATTGGCGTACTAGTCCCTTTTGCAGGAGAAGAGCTCGACTTCCTAAGATCAACATATCCTCGGAAGGACTTAATTTTGTAGCTCCAAGCTTCACATGCACTACGCAATTCTGCCACACCTGATCACTTATATCACGGGCCGATATATCAGATGTAAGTTAAGATGTCTTGCAAAAAAAACATCTGCAATTCCGCTTAAAATTAATATAACAACTTAAACCATATTTTTCACATGTTTGTGCAATGTCTTTTCCCGATGAGCGAATAGGCATTCGTCCTTTATCTTCTCGCTTCCCTCCACGACATTCACCTTGCCATACAACTCCTTTTCTAACTACTATCCCCTGGAAAACCCAAATATTTTATTTTTATTAATTCCACAGATTAGGAAGTAGTTATAATTTCTACCTCCCATTTCTTCTGTGAGCTTACTTACGAGATATGAGTTAATGGGGATTTTTCTGTGAACTAACGTACATACCTTGAAGCGGAAAACTGAAAAAGAAAAAATGTGTTTAACTAATTAACCATCCCTATGCCAAAAGCAATCTCGGCAAAAAGACATAAATCTGCCTCCGTCTTCTCAGATTATAATGACATAGTTTGTTGTTAGTATAAAGTCTAGTCTAAGTATCAGTTACTAGACTACAACACAGATTTATCACAACTAGAAAGACATATCTCTTAGGAAAGTCTTCATTTCTCTACTTCTGATTATATTAAGTTCATAAATTTTTCTCAATCTCGGCGTAGGAATTTGTCTTCAGCCCCGTACAGGAGTGGGGAAATTGGTATTTATTTCCACTTGAAAGTAATTCACCGATCACATAGCTCGATTTGCACTTATTGATGCTTCACTACTTATTTTCGTGACGAAATTTGTCAGATTTATTGCTCAAATGGATTGCCCAGGGCTGATATCACTCTCTTTGGGGCGGGACTTTCGCTTACTTCACATGGGTTCTATTTCTGCTAAGCAAAATTTTAATCGTCCTTTCTTTCTGTTTTAGTTGCCGATGTATGTCAAAGTGGCTCAAGTAAATGGCATGGTTATTCTTTTAGCCAATTAATCAGTCAACATTTTCTCTGTTATCCTAAGAATTTCAGCCATGTAACAAGTTCTGTAAATGCTTCTACTTATCTGCAGACGTTTAGGGGGAATTCTTTGATGGTTGGTTTAGTGCAAACAAATCTTTTAAGCTGAGAAACTTTTGACATAGAAATCATAATGCTAGTACAAATGTAACATATATATCCATAACATTCGTGTGTGATCAGTAGATCTTTTACCGCTTTACCGATGCAGGACCTTGTCCCGCACCCCCTCGCGTTCAATTATACTCTCCATGCCTCGTATTACTTAGCCAACTCTCCTCAATGCTTTGGAAAGCTGGTCAGATTATGGTATCAAACATAAATCCTGATAAAGAGAACAATTTTCAATATCCTCTGACTGGAATAATATCAAGCATATATTGCAAAGGATAAATACCACCTATCATCAATTATAGGGAACTAGTAACCTTTAATCTTTTAGTAATACATCCATATACCTCTGTATCAAATAAGGAAATTCTCATAAATTTGAAGACCTTCTTATCAACTCTGTAGATATTATTAGAAATCATTAGTTCATAAGTGGATAATGAAAGTAAATCATGTTAAAATATATTACCTATCTGCAATTTTAGGTAGTAGACTGACAGAATCTTTATATTAGACTCAAGACAAAGATTTCATAGATCCGGATTGCCATCAAGCTAAACTCTAATATTGCGGATACATAGAACTCTACCGAAATAACTAACTCCATAATAGATAGATATTGAATATACGTATAGTACCAATAATTTCAATCAACTCGATATTTATGCAGTCGCTTCACGAATACTCTTAGAAGATTATAATGTGGGTAAGTTTTCCTTGATTATGGTGATTGGTGCAACAAAAATCTCTAACAACACGTCGCCTATCATTCAATACTTATGGGTTATCATGCCCACTTTCTCAGTATAGGTCTTATCCTGCACTAATGAAATGATGGCTTTACAACTATATCTAATCGTTCTATATTCGCGCTTTGTTGTTTTTTGGAGATCTTTTTTCGCTCATCATAATGCTCTCTTCTTTAATAAGTAATTCTCTATAATCAGTGTCTATTGGGGTATTTGATATCTAATCTCTCTCTATCCCGCTATCTCCTACTATATCGTTGTACGTTAATATTATTTATCTCGATATCTGTTTATTATATCCTCTCAATATTTCCTCGTGACTCCGCCGCATGACTCGACCATCCATTACTTCTTCTCATTCCGTCTAATCTGCATCTCTATCATTCGCGCTCTAATGAATTATATAAGAGTGACCACTCATCCGCTATTATGCGGTGTCTATCTCCCTCTGTGTGTTGCTGATATTCTTTGTTAGTCGCAGGATTTTCTCTGTGTAAATCACTCTTTTTAAACTCTCAACTTTTACAAATCTCTCTCTCTCTCAATACATCGTGCTCCCTCGCTCATCTACGTACTATCCTACAACTCATTCTGGTACCTCTCTCTCCTCTCTCTCTCTCTTCTCTCTCTTCTAATCATTATACTATATATATACTCTCTTCTCTCTCCTCTTCTCTCTCTTCTCTTACTCTCTCTCTTTCTCTAAAGATACTCAGTGACTCATTATCCTTCTTCATAGTTTCTCTAGGGCTTTTTCCTCCGTGTCTTACCTCTTTTTTCTGGCGCATATTAATTAAGCATCTCTTTTATGAACCTTTAACTTATTAGTATAAATAATAAATCTTTCATATTTATTTCATATATAATTTTTCAGACTAAACGGTTATCATATACGCTCTTATATTTATTAGGCTCTCAATAAGTATGCTAGTGTGAGTTATTCATGTGATTTTATCTCTCTCTCAAATGTGACTCTAGAGAATAATTTTTTACTTTCCTCTTTCTAGAGTTAAGTTACTTCCTGTACTATGGGATACACATCCACCCTTTTTTCTAAGAAAGTATATCTGCACTATATTGTATAAGTTAGAGTGAGTGCTGTAAGGTATATGAGATTTATGTCTTTATGTGAAATTATAGGGTACGTATAGTGGGTCATAAATCCAATATAGGTATATATGATACAGAATGGTTTCCTTACTCCATGTTACTTCCTATATATATACTAATTCACTTATAAACTATTTTTCTCTATGGCGTGATATCGATATTAAGCTAGATAGGTGCTTTTGTCTATTCTTTTTTTATATATATGTATTAGGTACTATCAAGTTCCGCATAAGTATCTCGTGAAAACTGATCACACGTATCCACTCAGAATTTTTACGGAAAATATATAATTATAAAACAAAATGACAAATCATATAATAATTAATAGGAGAATTTTAATGATGAAGAAAACTTATTTGCAGATTGCTTCAAAACAATGATCCGTTTATGTAATTGTCTACCTAAACTTTATAAATGCTGGCATTAAACAGTGAATTCTTTTTTTATTTTGCCTTATTTTTTACACGATTATCTGAACCAAAAAGATTAAATGAATATAGAAAAATGAGCATCGATATTTAAAACACAAGCTCAGACTCATATATTCATTCGCACATACTTTGAAACAACATTAATATTATTATCAGTAATTCTTTTTAACGATATTTGCCAATCTTTTTGCAAATTTGTCTTTGTTAGTGTGCAAATTAGAGAGTAAGATATATAACAAACAAGAAAAGAATCCGCATAAAAAATACGGGTCAGATTCATGAGGGAATTCATTTGCCAAGCCAAAAATTAATTTTAAAAAATGTCAGGTGAAAAGCTAACAACTGGAAATCAAATTTTGATACATTTAATCGTATTGTTTCTTTGGTGCTAAAATTAAATATTTTTATCTTTTTGCTTTTTTAAGGAAATTAAAATTAGCTGCTAATATAATTTTAAAGCTGTTGAAACAAAAATGATATACCATATATTATGCCTTACCATGCTACTTTGGCAATTCGCTTTTGAATTTGTCGATTCCGAATTTATGGAAGGAGAGGAAGGCGTGATGATCCCAGGCACAAGCCCGTCTTGGTTTTCGTTCTGAGTATCATCTAATAACCCGTCCTCAGACTCGTCATATTCTTCGTCTTCATCCAAAGGACAATGAAGGCGAGAGTGGTCACTATCGAAAGTAAGTTGCTTTATATTCTCATTTGCGCCTTTCACTTCCTCCTCTTCATAAAGAATGTTGCTGTGATATTTGATATTTTCTTCACACGAATTTTGTACACTCGTTTTATTTCTCATAATCAATGAATAACCTGAAATGACGCCACTCGTTATCTTCTCGCTTTCTTCAGTTTCACTTTCAGTATCTGAAATATATATATATATAATATATATATATATATAACTAGTAATATATATTATATTATATATATATATATACTATATAACTATAAAGTAGGCTACTATATACTTACCTATACACAAACTAGTTATAATAGTATGTGACTACTATATATGATAATAGCTTTCTTTGTCTCGCGCGCGGAAAATCCAATGCCCAGGAAATATCCTTTACTGTACTGAATTGTGATGTGTGGCGCTTGGAGGTGAGTTTTCAATGCCGTGTGGAAGGCTGTTAGGAGAAAGTAGTCGATCGCTGCACTATAAAAAGTCCCCAACAGTCTTATGATTTCATTATATATATATTCATATAATATATTTTAAGTGTATAATTTATATATACTATATTATATAAATATATAAACGATCTATATATGGTATATATATTATATGGTATATAATATATAATTAGTTTATAATGGATTGTTAGCTTTAATTATGACCGTCATGGTGCCATAGCTTTTGCTTAGCGATAGGAGTCTATTGAAAGTTGCGCCGATATTCATATTGTTGTAGATCGATATTATATATATAGAATATTAATTTACACAGATTCGATATATCTAAATCCAAATTTTCTTGAATATGCGCTTATGAACTTGTTGTTATATATTCTATATAATCTATCCTTACCTAACCTAACCTTTATACTACTTTACTAGTTAATAAGAAAATATATAATATTATATCTATTATTAATATATGCTAAGAATTCAATGTAAACACTAAAATACATGATTTTAATATTATATATATGATATATATAATTTAATATTGGTCTGCTCCTAGGGAACCGTAATTTAATTATGAACAGGATGAAAAGAGAAGGAAGGAGAAAGTCATAAAAGTTTTATTATATCCAAATATTTAACATCGACGTTTCGAGTTTACAAACGTTCATCTTCAGGATACTGAAATACGCACAATAATAATAATGGGAAATAGATTTAAGATTAGTATAAATAAAAATAAAATAAAAATAAAAATTAAAGGAGAAAAATAGATAGAATAAAAATAAAAATAAAAATAAAAACAAAAATAAAAATAAAATGGGGGAGGATGGAAAACATAAAAAGTAAAATAAACATGACAAAAGCAAAAATAATCAAAACAAAATAAAAATTAGGATAAAAATAAAAATAAAATAAAAATATAAAATACGAAATAAGAATGAAAGTTAAAATAAAAAGTCGCAAATGAAAGATAAATAAATAAAGCAATAAATGATAGGAATAGTAATAAAACGGATGACAAACAAAAATAATAAACAGTAAATAAAAAATGGTAATCTTTGCCATCATACACTTACCATCTTTCATTTATTCTTTATAATTTTTGTTTGTCATTATTTTTATTATTATTCCTATTGTTTACTAATTTATTATTTATCTTTCATTTGCTACTTTTTATTTTAACTTTCATTCTTATTTCGTATTTCATATTTTTATTTTATTTTTATTTTTATCCTAATTTTTATTTTGTTTTGATTATTTTTGCTTTTGTCATGTTTATTTTACTTTATGCTTTGAATCCTCCATCATTTTATTTTATATTTTAATTTATTTTCTATTTTATATATTTTTTGTCATCTTATTTTTGTTTTTATTTTTATTTTTTTTAATTTTTTTTTTATTTTTATTTTTATTTTTATTTTTATTTTTATTTTTAATTTATTTTTATTTATATTAACCTTAAATCCATTTCCCATTATTATTATTGTGCGTATTTCAGTATCCTGAAGATGACCTAGTTGGTCAGACTTTGAAACGTCCGATATGTTAAATGATTTAGTGAGTATAATAATAAACTCTCTTTTTGATTTACTTTCGGTTTCCTGTCTCTGGTACAATCGCTGCTACTATTATATATTTCCATAGGGCTAGTGTATCTATATATATATATAGTATTATTAGTATATTAATATATAATAATATATATTATATATATTTATAATTATACTATATATATATTATATATATATTATATATCTATTAACCATAATCTTTCAAACAATTTCAACATGCTTCAATTTCGAAGACACAAAACACAACACGCTGTTTGTTTATTAAATTCGTGTTGGGATTAGGAGGTTCGGTGGATTGATTTCTATATAGTATATTTGAGGGAAGCTATAAGTTATATCTTTGTGACTAGTATTGTTTTTTTATTATTTTTATTTATATTTGCTAATATATATATATAAACTACTATTATTTTATATGGATATATATATATGTTATATATATTATATATATATATTATATATATAATATATTTCATAAATAGCGTTATAGTATATTAGGATCATATCTAGTCTAACCGTAATTCTGAAATATGATCCCGTTATGGGGGTCGAATCCCGGAATGGGTCGACATTCGAATCCGAAGGTGCTGAATTCGGATGGGTTCGGATTCGGATTCGAATATTTTACACATACGGATTCGGATGTTCGGAAGCTCGATTCCGAATCTCGATTCGAATCCTTGTATATTTCTTGCTTTTACAGGATGTCAAAAAATCATGAAAAAAAAACGACACGGTAAAAGAAAAAAATATAATAAACTATAGAATAAATATTGCATCAAACCCATTTAGGAGCCAATCAACAGGTAGTGGCTGGGTAAAAAAAGCCAATCAAGTTTGCATATTTCTAGTATTATGACTAATCATAACGCCATAGGAGAAATAGAGTTACTCCTGAAACCTTCATTAAAAAAACTAATGAATTTATAGAGAATACGTCACCCAATCTTAAATTTATATTTTAATAGGAAAAACGTGAGTTATGACGTAGTTTTCCTGCTCCATGATTTAGTTAATTGAAATTTTAAAAAATTTTATAAAAAGAGGGCCAAGACGTTAAGAATTGAAATTTCAAATTTCTTATAGGCAAGTTTAAAGTTTGAATAGAAATTAGTTAATAATATATATATATTCCTTAAACAAATTTTATATTTATATCAAACTAAATATTATACTTTTTCTTCTTCCAAATTTGATATAATGATTTTGTTTCAAGTTATTAATAGTATTTTTTTTTATGTTATATACTAATATATATAATAATATATATAATATATAATAATATATATAATATTTATTAGATAATATAATAGAAATTATTAAACATGGAAATAAATATGTAAAAGCGCCAGTTAAAAAAAAATTAAAAGATAAAAAAAAAAAACAATTTTGTTTTATAATTTCTTCCTTCGCAGTACCTATTGATATATTCAATGGTGTGTGAGAGCCATGGATTTCCGGATTCGGGTGTGTGAAGATTCGGAGAACTTTCGAACCATCCTGACACCCCGGATTTCGCGATATGGATCCGACGATCCCAAAAGTCCGGGATTTCGGCCCCCGAGTCCAGTTGATATTATTATATAGCATTATGTGATGATAAAAAAACTCTACGATATTCTTCCTATCACTCTTTACTATTATAATTTAGCATACTGTATATTATCGTGATATAATACTAGTTAGTATATTATAATATATTATATATTTGCTATAAATGATTCTTCAATTATGAAATTATATTATTCGACAGGTATATATGAATGGTTTACTACCAAACACATTATATATTATTTACTAACTAAATTTTTAGTTTGTGCGTCAAATACTGCTTCGGATTCTTATATATATATATTATATAATATATATATAGTATATATAATTATATATATATATTACCTTAACTTGTCCTCATTTTTTTTTTATTAGATATATATTAATTATATATATCATATATATACCATCCTACCTCATGCACAATAATAAATGACATCAACTAACATAAATACATATATCATTTGATGTTATTAAATTTTTTTTTTTTATATTATATATTATACATACTTATTCCTATTATCTACACCCTTATTTACTGCTTATATATTATTCGATTGAACTATGTATCTTGATTATGCTGTTACCTATATAACTTAATATATCATCTAGTAATGAATTAAATATATATATATATGTATAGCCTCACTTTAATTCGTTTAAGCAAAATCAAGAGGTGTGATTATAAACTTAATGAATATCAGGAAAGAAATAATGGTTGAAAATGTCATATGAGTTGTTTGGTGTGAAATTTGCTGTATCGCCTGGTGTTGCGTGGAAGGAATTGAACGAGGATGCAATGCGATGGAGTGAATCTCTTTTGGGCTTACAGAGCTATGGTGGATTTCGTCCTGTTGCTAGTCCCTCCTCCTATTCCTTTCTCCTCTCGGGTTAGTACCCCAAAATGTCTCTTTTAACTCTGTTTGTAGAAATTTAAGCCATATCTGAAAACTGTCTGTGGCTAACAGTGCTTGGTTGTGACATTGCATGTGAGTGGGGTCTATTTCTGAGGGTAATGTTGAAAGAGATTTATTTTTTGGGATAATTTTGAGATGATGTTTTGGATGGGGTTGAATAATTGATCAGAAAAGGGATGGTTTGAGTGACCTAAACGTTGATTAGTGATCAAAAAAAGGGATGTTATAACCAGGTGCTTTGGGGTCGGGCAAACATTTGAAATTGTATGAAGGTGATTTGATTCTGTTACGAGAGGTATGTGTGTGCAGGTAATACTTTCCCTTTTTAAACACCCAAGAGTATCATAAGTACCACCCTAGAGTGGTGTAGGTAGAGATGGTATCCCGAAGTTTGAAAAAGTATGGTACTCTTGATTTTTTTGGTTGAAAGGAAGGTGCCATGAACAGTGTAAATATGTGCTTGGGATGGTAAAGTCACCCAAGGGTCTCTGTGGAGGGAGGTTCAGGCCGAATTAGGATTAATCGTGATCATTATGTTGGTTTTACATTGGCAACATACCAGCCATGTGGGGTGAACTGGGTATGGAGAAAGGGGGAATGGTTGTCTATAGGAAGCTAAAGACTTGGACCAGCGCTTTGTAATCCTAACGAGTGTGTAAAGCCTAATTCAACTTGAACAACTGGTATTAAAAGGATAAGTACTTCTTATCAGTACGCGCTTGTCGTAACTAATATCATGACTAATATCTATAATATTCTGAACCCAAGTTGAAACTGAACCCAAATCTGGTAGTTAGGCTAGAGATTGATTGAAGTGGTTGTTAGTTAGTAGCAGAAGCGACAAGGATGTGAATTGTGTAAAAGTGTAGGATATTGTTCCAAACCGATCACGTAAAGTGAAAATAAGTCACCCAAGTTGAGTTGAGTGAAATTGAAGAGGTGAATTGCAAAACCGGTGTAAGATGAGTGCTCAAAAGTGCATACCCTGTGATCGTGCAAATGGACTAATCGTACACCGTATAATAGCATACCCCTACCATTCTTGAGTGCCAAATAATATGACATAAATGCCTAGATATATCTGTGAAAAAACTGCATATTTACAGGTTAAAAATTCGTCAGAATTGTCTCACATAGGAGTCAAGTAGGAGGAAATGACATAATCGATGAATAATATAAAATTCCCTTCTTATTCAGAAACCCTAGCGTTATAGAAGAAGTCAGGAATTGGAGGATACATTTTTCTCTATATCTATAACAGCGATTACCCCCTAAAGAAGAAGCCGCGAAGGCCCTAAGAATGAGAATAAGAGGGATCGGCTTTTTAGAATAATGAATTAGGAGAGGAGTGTGCCTCATTTCGTAGTGTGAGGAAAGATGTTGGAAATTCGATACTAGAGACATGTTGTGTTGCAACACTTTTCGTGAAGTCCTTGATAACCCTTTAGACTCTCTATAAGATATGTCATGGTGATAATTGCGACATTATGGCGCGTTGGTGGAATAGCTCACTCCAAAGAAGGAAAAGGTATTGTAGGGTGTATGTTTTACGTCTTTGATTCGTAGTTACAGGAGATAATTTGTTAGAGTGAGAAAGTGAAGAATGGTTAATAGGTATAGAGGAAAAGTTTACTGGTGTTTTGAGAAATTGACAGGAGATGCGAAGCGAGGACTCGTCCTGCAGGTGCTGAATAGGGTGATTCGATGTGGCCCATACCTCCGGACCAAAGGGCTTGTGTAGTGTATAACCGGGAGGAGAGATACTGGAATGGAAAAAGGGAACCCGGAGTGAGGCAGAGTTTGTGTTAGGAACGTGGGGAATGCGCAGGAATTTGGCTCACTGGCTCGTTGCCTAAGAGAGATCTCTCTGTGCTGTGCGTGGTTTATTGGGTAACTAGAGTCTCCTCAGTTGTCCTCACCTAGGATCTGCAATCTCTGCGTGGTGAGTTGTCTTACCTGCGTGTTTAGTGAGTATGAGCTTGAGAGACCTGATTTGTCTCTGGGAATAAGCGAGGGAGTTCTGCATCACAGAATTCCATACAAAGGTACCAGGCGTGCGTGTCCAGTATGTGACATATGTAGGGCCGTAGAAGTTTAGGTGGAGTGAAGAAGGTAGAAAGAGAACACTGCTAGTACCTCCTTTCCTCGTTGATATTGATCCCGGCCATGTAGGAATTTGGGGTAAGGAAAGGAGTAGGTATGCTAGAGTTACGTGAAATCGAAAAGGTTACTTACCTGTGAGGAGTATATGCTGCCAGGTGAGAACGTTTATTTCCCTACTTTCATCAAACAGGCTGGCTGAGACGCTCGGATGTGCGGGTTATGAGCCGTTACTGATTCTTACAAACGTGTCTGGGTGTTCACATAGTCTTGTCGGTGGAATGCCAAATGACTCAAAAGCTGGCATTCCAGCTCTTCCTGGACATCTCCTGCGGTTGTGCTGATAGACCACGTAGTTATCAATAAGTGGCTTGTCTCGCCTCTTTTGTGTAGTCATAAGGATCATAGTAGTCCTTGGAAGGCAGCTGACTGACGGTCTTGTCAATTGCTGTTCAGCTGCCCATATGCTACTCTGCGTAGTGCCACAGAGATATAGCGTGACTCAGAGAAAGAAGTTGTGCAGCCAAAGGGTGGGTGCGCACAGCGTCGCGGAAGGCCTATTAGGTTAAAGCCTTCACCCCCAGACTGCCTATATTAAAAGGGAAGAGACCTACGCCCACTTCTACTAACCCGAGACATAGCTGCACGCCATCTAGTGTCCCGGCACAGAAAACTATCGTGGACGCCCGTCTCCAGGTCAGGAATATCTGCTACCTCTCTGTGCCGAATCTCCGGATCGGCCTGCTATCCTTAAGAAACTGATAAAGGCATGGGTAAGTCTCAGGAGCGCGTTCTTCTTGTCGGCAATGCAATGTTGTCAACAATTCCAACTAACTCAAACAGAAAAATTAGCAATACGAGGGTTGCTTGATCCCTCCACGAGCGTTAATTGAGTGCCACTTATGCGACATTTACTTTCTCTCATAGTAATTTTAGGAATGTGCAACAGATATTACAATATCCTTTGAACTACTACCATTATCATTATATTATATTATCATTATTATTATATTATTATTATTATTATTATTATTATTATATTTTTATTATTATTATTATTATTATTATTATTATTATTATTATTATTATTATTATTATTATTATTATATTAATTATATTTTATTTATTATTATTATTATTATATTATTATATTTTATTATTCATTATTATTATTATTATATATATATATTTATATTATAATTATTATTATTATTATTATATTCCGCAATATCATATCAAGACGGAAGTTGGAGATACTAGGCTGGCGGCACCGTTGGAAGTAAAAATAGAAGTGAAAGAAGGGTCGTTTGGTATTCAATCTGCGTCTATCTCGTAGGTTGTCGAGTCTCATGACGCCACAGGATGAGTCGTTAACGGGGCGCCTCGCCGATGATTTCGTACGCAGCCTTTCTATATTATTATTATTATTATTATTATTATTATTATTATTATTATATTATAATTTATTATATATTATTATTATTATTATTATTTATTATTATTATATTATTATATTATTAATTATTATTACATTATTATTGATTATTATTATTAATATAATGTAGTAGTAGTCAGTAGTAGTAGTTAAGTCGTAGTGAGTCAGTATAGTAGAATAGTTTGTAGTATAGTAGCAGTATAGTAATAGTCGAAATCTTATTTGAAACTATTTATTTGCAGAACATTGATCCTTACATGACTCGAAGACCTCGTGAGCAAGGCTTCTCGAGACAGGAGCATATCCTACACACTCACAGACTTTGTACCAAGACTTCTTACTGATGATGAGTTAGTACAAGATGCTCAAAATCGTTAATAAGATAACTGTAAGGAAGTTCTGTAAAAATAGTTTCATATATTCCATTTACAAGGAGAAAGATTTAAAGCTATTTATACCAAAGTCACATTTTACTTAAAAATTGGAGTGGAATATGCGAGATCACCCCACCACACCACATGATGGGGGCGAATGAATACAAAATACGAGATTTGTTGAGACCCTTCAACTTTAAGAGGATGATAGATCCTATTAAATTGAAGTTTATAAATAAAATATTAACATAGATAATAATTAATAATAATAATAATTAATAAAATAATAATAATAACAATAATAGTATTTCCAATAATAATATTTCAATAATAATATTTCATCAATAATAATAATCATCATTATCTTCTAGCATAATAATCAATAATATAAAATATAATAGTAATCATAAAAAGTTTATATTTAAATTTTTTTTGTTATATATGTTATAAATTGTATTATTTATTATTATTATAATTATCATTATATTATATTATTATATATTATTATTATTATTATTATTATTATATTATAGTTTATTATTTATATTATTATTATATTATTATATTAATATTATTATTTTATTATTATTATTATTACTTCTTATTAACTTAATTTATTAATTTATCTTTTATTTAATGTTTTTTATTCGTACGGCGACTACCAGCACAATTATAGTACAGCACTATATTTATATATATATAGTATATAATAATATATATATATAAATATATATATATATTATATAATCATATATATATATATATATATATATATTATAATATAATATATCATATAATATAATATATATGTAGCTTAAGTATATATATAATATTATATATATGTATATATAATATATATATATATATATATATATAATATATAATTATAATATATATATATAATTATATATCATAATTATATAATATATATAGTATATATATATATATTATATATAAAAATATATTTATATATATATATATAGAATATATTATATTATATATACTATATATTATATATTTAAAATGAGAAATGTAACTTGCAGTATTCGCGCTACCCAGAAATTTGGAGTTGGATTACAAGATCTCCGACTTGACCTACGTCTCTCTCTCCTCTCTCTCTTCCTCTCTCTATCTCTCTTCTCCTCCTCTCTCTCTCTCTCTCTCTTTCTTCTCATCTCTTGTCGAATCGTCTCCTCTCTCTCTCTCCTCTCTCTCTCTCTCTCTTCTCTTCTCTCTTCTCTCTCCTTGCTCTCTCTCTCTCCTCTCATCTCTCTCTCCTCTCGTCTCCTCTCTCCTCATAATAGAATCACTATCGTTCGATTTTCTTCTCTCAGGCAGCCATAGTAAAAAACTGAAAGAAAATAGAAAAAAAAAAGAAGAAAAGTGAGAGTGAGAGTGAGAGTGAGAAAGTGAATGGAGTGAGAGGAGAGTGAGAGGAGATGAGAGTGAGAGTGAGAGTAGAGTGAGAGTAGAGTGAAAGCAAAATGAAGAGAGGAGAGAGAGAGAGAGAAGAGAGAGAGAGAGAAGAGAGAAGAAGAGAGACAGACGAGAAGAGCTTCCTCTCCAACTTCACCTTCAATGTCTTGAACAAAGAAGACATTAAACTTATGAACATAAAAAATTTTTATTATAAAAAAACTAAAATAAAACTAAAAAAAAAAACTAAAAAGTATAAAAAAATATTAATAAAACTAGCGTTAACATATATATAAATATTATTATATATATATAATATTATATATATAGTATATATAATAATATATATATATATATAATATAATATTTAATATAATAATTATACTATAATATAATATATAAATATATATATATTATATAATAATATAATATAAAAATATATATAATATATTATAATATATAATATAATATTATATATATATTAATAATATATATAATATATATATTATATATATATATATATATATTATATAGTAATATATATATATATATAAATATGATAAAGAATATATATATAATATAAGATATATATATATATTAATATATATAGATAATATATATATATATAATATATATATATATATATTATACTATATATCGTTTTATATATAAGCCTACATATATATATATTTATATATATAATATATAATTTAATATATAAATATAATATAATATATATATATAATACTATATATAATAATATATATATATATATATATATAATACTATATATATTTATATTATATATATATTAAATATAATATAATATATATTATAATATATTTAAAATATTCTATAATATATTTATATTATATATATATATATATATATATATATATATATATATATATATTTTAAATATATTTATATTATATATATATATATATATATAATACATATATCTATATATAAATTTTTTTATTTCACACTTTCAACCAATCCTGGCATGTCTGCAAGGTGTTGATGATGGTAATTATTATTTAAAATTATCACCTTTCACCGCGAAAAGAGAATTGGTGAAGGGTTTCCAGCCCCTTGCTACCAGTGAAAGAGAATTTGAAAAAATTTTTTCATATGACTCGACTGCTTTGAGACAAAAATAGGCTTCACCTACTACAACCTATATTTAATCTAATATTTAAAAAAAAAATTTTTTAATTAGTATTTTTCATTTAATATTCAAAATACAAAAGAAATGGAGAGGTTAAAAATTTGTACTCTCCATCCCAATTTTAAATAAGAAATTAATTTAAATATATAAAGATTTCGTTGTAAAATCCGAATATGGAAAAAAATATTTCCTTTAGTATATAGAATTACTTCGAATCAAAAGACATTCTCTCTCTCCTGAAAAATGTCACCACTTCTAAGTAGTCTCTTCACATTGGTTTCCTTTGAATAAATCAGTACCCCCCCCCCCCCCCCCCCCCCCCCTTCCACCCCCCCCCCCCCCCCCCATTCACACTCTTTTTCTTTAAAAATCTTTCATTCTCACTTCTCTTTTCGCATCCTCTGTTATCCTACTGCCTATCCACACTTCGGCGACGTCGAACAATATATATTTATTCTGAATATATTAATAAGATGTTATATATATTTAATATATATAATATATTATATATAATTAATTATAATATATATATTTATAATATAATATATATATATATATATATATTTAGATATATATATATTATATATATATACTATTTATATATTTATAGATTTATAATGGTTGACGCCAGCGGAAAGCAAAATCAATAATTAAGAGTTCTTTATTTTTAATGATTTGTAGGTAGAATACAATTAAAATTGTGGGTAACTACCTAATTAACCTAACTTGACCTAAACTAACTAACCTAACCTAACAAACGTAACCTAAATTAACTAACTAATTTAAACATGAGTCAACCATTTATAGAGTGCCATAGTATATAATATATTAAATTATATATTATATATATATATATATATAATATATTATATAAGTTATATATATATATAAATATATATATATGAGTATATATATATATTTATATATATATTTATATAAATATATATATAATATAATATAAAGAATAATATATATATTAATATATATATATAGTATATATATAATGATATTAATATATAACTAATATAATATATAAATATATATAATATATATATATATATATATATAATATATACTATATATAATATATATATATATATAAAAGTATAATAATATATATATATAGTATATATATAATATATATATAATTATATATATATATATATATAAATATATATATATTAATTATATATATTAATTTGTCTATATATATATATATATAAATATATATATATACTATATACTATATATATTATATATAAATATATAATATATATATAATATATATATATAAATATAATATAATTATTAACATATATATAATATATTATATATATATATACTATATATATATATATTATATATAGATATATATTATATATAGTATTATATATATATATATATATACTAATAATAATATAATATATAGTATATATAGTATATAATTATTAATATTATATAATATAATATATATATTATATATATATCATATATATAATATATTCATATATGTATTATATATATATATATTATATTATAATATATATATATATATATAATATATTATATATATATATAGTATATAATAAATATATATATATATATATTATTTATAAGTATGATAATATATATATAATATAATATAATTATATATAGATAATATTATATAATATATATATAGAATATATATATATATATATATATAATATAAATATATATATACTATATATATATATATATATATAGTTAAGATAGTATATATATAGTATATATAATAATATATATATATATATATATATATATAGTATATCTATATTATATATATATATATATATTATATTATATATATATATATATATATATATATATAGAGAAGACTGTAGCGCACCTGAAGAGAAGAGATTACCTTTCCCTCATTAGGCACGTATGGAGTGTTAGGGTATTTCCGAAAGCACTCCAATGGCTTGCCCCTCGTTACACTCACATCCACATTCTTCTTACACTAGAAAGCTCTTTATCACACATCATTAAAACATTATATTCAGCAGAATTTCCTTTAAAAGAAAAATACGATCAAAATGTAAACGCACAATCATTCGACAGAGAAGCCAGAGAAGTGGCTTTCTAAAATAGCTCTTCGTCTGTCCTCCTCCCATCATTACTTGGGAGTGGCTCCTAAAGTAGCTGAGTTGGTACCGTCAATCGTCTGCCTTATCGATGCATGGTCTTCGTTCTTTCATAAATTATTGCAACCTTCTCTGACTTTGCACTCATTTTGTTGAACTTCACCTCTCTTCCTCTAAGCCTCATCACTTATTCTTAACCGAAACTTGAGCATTTGAGCGTACTGTTAGCAAACCCTACTCTGTTCCTTTTTACTGTCTAGCATCAATTTTCAGTCAAAGGCGGTTGTTGTGCATCTGTGGGCAACGATGTTTGTTTCGTGTTTCTGATTTGGAGTCTTCGAATTTTCCACCATAGGCCCAAGCAATTATATCAATTTGGTACTAGCTTCATTTTGTTCTGTATTTCTGTCTCCTAACTCAACTTAATATCCTAAATTCTTTGACTACTTAATCTACCTAAGCTCTTAATTAGAACATTCTATATTCTTCACCTTTCTCGGAAATCATCATTCTTGGTGATGTTCACGCTCCCCACAACCAATGGATTTCCTCAAATTCTGGACATACATCTGGTAAACTTGTCTACCACTATTCTATCCAGAATTCTTTGAGCAGCTGGTCCAACTCCCTACTAGTATCCATGATCGTCTTGAAGATGAACCCAACATTCCAGATCTTTTCTTAATCCCAATCCTTCTCCTGATTCTGTTAAACTCTTTCCCCCTCTGGGTTCCTCCGATCACCTTCGTTTCACTTTATTCTCTTTTATCTTTTCAAGTTTCCGTAGGAATGAATCCCACATACGGTGAAGAAATGTCTTCGACACTTTACTGCCGGAAACTGGTCGGAGCTGCTTCACAATTTTTGACTCCCATGATGTCTCTGCATCCTTGTGGTGAGAGTTCCCCTTGGGAGTGTGCTGAGTGCATAATTAAAGAGATTCTCTTTGGCATGGAAGCGTACATTCCATATTCTTTCCGCCTTTGGCTAAATCTAACAAACCTTGATTTAACCCTGCTTGCTTTCGTGCTATTAGCCACAGGGACGTTCCTTCAGGCATTTTGAGTAGCATATATGCGACTTCACATAAGCTAACATTCGGCATAACTAGGCGAATGTTTCAAAGGTACTTTTGTGCCTTGCACTAGATGAAGTTTCGCATTTGACGCTTGCGCGTCAAATTAGTGGTTTTCAGTTACGGCGATACGTTTCAGGTATCATTCAGTTGGTTATCCCGCAAGGACTCACCGCACCGCACTGCCGCACTCGCACAGCAAACCGAACCCACACCATACTAGTAACGGGTAGAGTTCATACAACATGGTAACTCTCAAATTGACCACCGTTAGGGGTAGTAACCTCGTCTTAGACGAGGTTCTACGTGGCCCGTGAAACCCCGAGGGATGCGCACCACCAGTAGGAAATGACCGCTAGAATGGAAACTTGTACACAACCCTTGCACCCCGAGGGGGTTGCTGGCCTCCAAATAGAAAAATATCGTAGAACGATGAAACCTTGGTATACACCTTCTTATAAGCATCCTCGGTGCATGCGAGTTTACGTTATGTACACAACGAGGGAGCGTGCTGCACCTCAAGTTAGGAAGACGTACAATGATTGAAAACTATGGTATATAGGTATACATCCTTCTTATGATTGTCCTCGATACAGAAGAGGTAAGGACACTACACCCACTGGTGTGTATAGTATATTTCAATGTATGTTATAGTGCATGATTAATGTTATATGATTTTTTTATTTTATATTATTTATATAAAAGCGCCCGATAGCCTCAGTGTACAGCACTCACCAAAACAAGCGAATGTACCAGGTTCCCAATTGTCAGGTTGAGAATGTGACTTCTGTCTAGGTTTGGCTTCGTTCCTGCTGGACGTAAAGAGTACACCCTCTCCTAGATTAGGGCTCTGCCCTGAGCGTGGGTATCTAGTAAAAAAATAATATATATATATAAAAATAAATATTATATATATAATTAGTATATTATATATTATTATTATATTAATAATATATATATATATATATAGTATATATAACTATATATCACTATTGTAATGCTATTATGTAATATTATTTCAACACTTACTTTGGAAACACGTACTTGAAGATCTACACCTCGCAGGGCGCCTTAGCGACAAGTATTACCCAAATGATTACCAGATTTATTGCCTAATGTGATAGTGACTCCTTTACCATAGATAATCGTAAAAAAAAAGACTGTTGTTTCTTTATCATAAATAAGTAAACTTTAATTAACAAAATGGTAACACTCCCTCAAATTTTGACCCACCCGTTTAGGTTACGTAACTCGTCTTAGACGAGGTTACAGTGGCATTGCACCAACGGAGGGGTGCGGCACCACCAATGAAATGACCGGAATGATAAACCTACACACCCTTAGATAGGTAACTCGCCCGTTATACGAGGTTACCACCCGTGCACCCCGAAGGGAGGTGCTGCCCCTCCCAATAGGAAATATTGTAGGAACGATAAACTTGTATACAACCTTCTTTAAGGCATCTCATTGCAGCAGAGATACGTTGACGTTACAAACGAGGGGGGCTGCCCTCAAGTAGGAATTGACCGTAATATGATGAAACTTGGTATAATCCTTCTTATAGCATCCTCGATACAGAGACGTTAAGTGACACTACGCCACTGGCCCCAAAACCCTTGTTTTGACGTCAAGGATGAAACATTTAGGAAACACTCTTCTTATAAGTAAACCCCTGTACAGCATTGTTACGTGTCACTCGCCCAATTGGTCATTGGGCTGAGCCCAATACCGTGAAATGCATAGAAGGATGCAAATTTGCAACACCCTTTTTACAAGTAACCTCAACGCAGCGAGGTACATGTCGCCTGCGTATATGTTAGGGACTGACCCAAAATCCTTGAAAAATGGTTGTAGAAGAATTTGAAAATTTGTAGAAACACACAGAGGGGAGATAAATCTAGGACAGGAGAAGAATACGGATACCTCTTACAAAGATATAACCCGTTTTCTAAATTTTGATCATTAACAATAATATT
>JABUQX010101956.1:32500-38009 GCA_015478945.1 Trachelipus rathkii | reverse complement strand
GGAATGTTTTCTATAGAAAGGCAATTTCTTAGAGGGGACATGATACAAGTCTACAAAATATTTACATATATATTGATAATACAGTGAGCAATAAATTCTTTATAGTAGACCATGGACAGGAGACCAGGGGGCACAATAAGAAAATTAAAAAGAATGCATGCCATCTTGATAGAAAAAAACATTCATTCAGTATTAGGGTTGTTAATTTTTTGAATGGTTTGCCACAAGAGGTTGCTGAGTGTGACTCACTTGCAACTTTTAAGAAAATATTAGATAAATATATATATGGATGGTTTGGGCATCATATAGTATATTTTGACTTTATTGTTTTGATTATTTTTATTTATTTTAACAATAATTGATAATCTGTAACAATTTCAGCAATGAAGAAACTACACTGACAATTACATATAAACAATTCTAAAGAACTACAATCAACTATGGATCAACAGTCTGATACCCTCAAACTCTAACTACCTATAGAATCAGAATACAAAATACTGCCCTTCCAACAATCACAGGCTGTCTGAAAACCACCCCAATCCACAACATATATGCAAAGACACAAAAATCTCCCCATTCAGGATCATTTGGACATGGTAGGAACTACAATTCTATGCCAAGGCTCTTGACCTGACCCACCCATGCCACAACTACCTACAAGATCACACTATGCATAGTTTAAAATTCCCTCCCTCCTCTTTTGCCCTCTACTACAGGGCAGTCTTTAGAACCATCCCCCCCCCTCCTCTAAACATTCACACATACTTTACACAATACCTAAACAATTGCCTCCAAATCACCTAAAACTTCCATACCCTTGAAATATCAGCAACACAAAATACACCCCAAGGTTGAGATCCAGGCATCACCCAGAACTCCAGGAATACAGATATGGGATTTGACTCTAAGATGCCACCTCTCCACTCTGTCTGAGATGCTTAATAGGCAGGGTTGGCACAATTGGGGACAACTGGGTTGTCCCCAATGGGTTTTTTCAATAAACCCCACCTTGAAAAAAACCATAAAAAAAACAACATCTGGGTTTTATAAAAAAAGGTAAAAATGAAGGATAAAATTCAACTGAGACTGAAGGCTAATTAATTGAAAGATAGTAATATCTTATGTTTAATTTCTTTAGTGTTAATTTCAACTTTCTTAATCCTAGTTTACTAGTTAAATGCTCTTTGTTATTATTATTATTATTTATCAGCAGTAACATTGCTCACTCCAATTTTTATGGTGGGGTGAATCAAGCGAAGTTAGGCCCAGTGATTTAACTACTATACACTGTTTGGAACAAAAATTTACTCAACTGTATACACTGAAAATATAATTAAAATCGATCCACAATTTTTCATTTTATAAATTTAAAAAAACTCACATTTTTCGAAAGTGAAATTCTATTTAAGGGCATTTTGTACCCTTTTTATATTATATTTTTTAAAAATATAAAAACTCTCTAAAATTAAAGATAATCTAAATAAAACTTGTAGTACTACCGTGTGGCTATTGAATGAGCAAAAAAAAAAAAGATTTTTTTTTAAATTTATAGTGGACTAAATCACCTAGCCGATATATATATATATATATATATATATATATATATAATATATATATATATATATATATATATATATATATATATATATATATATATATATATAATAGTTATATATATATATATATAATATATAGGCATATTTGTAGATACTGAACTGTGAGGGGGTAAAACAGAGACCTAACCTATATGGACCATCTATGTTGTAATCCTAAGCATAACCTAGATGCGTATACATTCGTAAAAGTTTGACTCTAAGTTTGATAGTTTGAATTATATACTATATATAATATATATATAATATATATATATATTAATATATATATATTATATTATATTTATATATTATATATATATATAATATATATATATATATATATATATATATATATATATATATATAGCGTTGGGTGGGGTGACATGGACCACTTTAGGTATAATTTCGTCTCCCCACTTTCCCCTAATACAATTTTTGGAATTTTTTTTTTCTGAAAATCAAGGCCCTATAGTAGGTCATAAGCACACAAAAAAATAATAATGTAATTCTATATAGTTTTATAAAGTTTTAAAATAAGCTCATTTAGACTCACGGCTTAAAGGGGTGAATGCGGGCCAACCATTTGTGAGGTTGAAATTGGGCCCACCATGTTTTAAATTCCTCTTTAATGTATAAATTCAATTTATATTTTAATTTTTACTTGATATAGTAATTGTTTATTATATTAAAATTAGTAATAAGTAATTAAAATGTCAATAATGATACATAAAATAAGAATAAAAATATGGTGGCCCAATTCACCCCATTCGTGGGACAAATTTTGATACTTTTTGGAATTCATATTTTTCATATAAATTTCATTTTTTATTTTAATTTTTACTTAATATAAGTAACCGTTTATTATATTAAAATTAGCTATACATAATAAAAATGTCAATACTACTACATAAAATAAGAATAGCAATGGTGGCCCAATTCACCCCATCATCAATTTTTATGGTGGGGTGAATCAGGCAAAGTTAGGCCCAGTGATTTAACTACTATATACTGTTTGGAACAAAAATTTACTCAACTGTATACACTGAAAATATAATTAAAATCGATCCACAATTTTTCATTTTATAAAGTTAAAAAAACTCACATTTTTCGAAAGTAAAATTCTATTTAAGGGCATTTTATAACCTTTTAATATATATTTTTTTTAAAACTATAAAAAACTCTCTAAAATTAAAGATAATCTAAATAAAACTTGTAGTACTACTGTGTGGCTATTGAATGAGCAAAAAAAAAAAAATTTTTTTTTTTTTAAAATTTATAGTGGACCAAATCACCCAGCCTGACGTATATATATATATATATATATATATATATATATATATATATATATAATATATATATATATATATATATATATATATATATATATATAGCGTCGGGCGGTGAGAGTGCCGCGTCTCTTTAGAGGGGTGATTGGTCCACTCTAGAAAAAAAAAAAAAAAAAAAAAAAAAAAATTCGCTCATTTAATAGCCACACGATAGTACTACAAATTTTTAAGGAACATAGGCAGGCCTATCAAAGACGGTCCCATACTAACCGGTAATTATTTACAAAAAGTGCCTCTAAACTGATATTTATGAAAATCATAGCATAGACTCTAAAAATTGTTGATGGATTTTAATTATTTTTTCAGTGGATACACTCGAGTATGTTAGCTTTAAACTGGCAAAGTAAATTGTTGATCCAAACAGTATTAGTGGCAAAATCACGGGCCTAACTTGGTTCCGATTCATCCGCCATGAAAATTGATGGGAGGGGTGACTCGAACACCATTGTTTTTTCGAGATTTTAACGTATTATTATTGACATTTTTATTACGTATAATTAATTTAAATATAATAAAAAGTTACTTATATTAAGTGAAAATTTAAAAAAAAAATGAAATTTATATAAAAAAAACGAATTCAAAAAAGTGTCAAAATTTTTGAGCGGAGAGGGGTGAATCGGACCACCTTATTTTTATTCTTATTTTATTTATCATTATTGACATTTTTATTACTTATTACGAATTTTAATATGATAAATAATTATTATATTAAGTAAAAATTAAAATATAAAAATGAATTTATATCGTAATTGAAGGAATTTTAAAGAGATTGTTCGCGAGTTACCCTCATGTGGTCGATTCACCCCTCCAAGGTCGGGGTGACTGAGCGTTATTCAAACTTTAATAAAACTATTATTAGAATTACATTATTATTTTTTTGTGTGCTTATGACCGACTATAGGGCCTTGATTTTCAAAAAAAAAAAATTCCAAAAAGTGCATTAGGGGAGAGTCGGGAGACGAAGTTATACCTAAAGTGGTCCAAGTCCCCCTGTCCAACGCTATATATATATATATATATATATATATATTATATATATATAATATAAGGTTTATATATATATATATATTATATATATTATATATATATATATATATATATATATATATATATATATATATATATATATATATATATATATATATACTGTACTGTGACTTTTTTCTGAAAAAATTTTCTAAGTTCAAAAAAATTTCTAAGTTCAGAAAAGTTAAGTTAGGTTTAGTTTTTTAAGAAAATTATTTAATGGCAAGCTTCTGGCATAATTCCAGAAGCTTGCCACTAAAGAATTTTCTTAAAAAACTTAACTTAACTTTTCTGAACTTAGAAATTTTTTTGAACTTTGAAAATTTTTTCAGAAAAAAGTCACAGTACAGTATCTACAAATATGCCGGATCTTTTCCGTTTTGCGGAGACAAGATATATCGATTGTCATATCGATTTTTTCGATAGTTATATGGGTCCTCATTGTGTCAACACGGATCGGCTTCCAGTGACGGATCAGTTTTTAGCAAGAAATATATTTCATATTAATTCAGTTTTTATAAATTAATTATTAATGTAACTGTTAAATAACTACAGGAATTATTATCAATTTGCACAAATCTAAAATTATATATATATATATATATATATATATATATATATATATATATATATATATATAATATATATATATATATATATATATATATATATATATATCATATATATAATATAAATATATATATATATATATATTATATAGCTTATATATATATATATATATAATTATATATATATAATATTTATATATATATTTATAATTATCATTGTTAATAAAGAAATAAATAAAATTGAATAATAAAATTATAGTCACTGGGGGGAAGTCGTGAACATTTCATAAAAACTCTCTTCTTGTCTAGAATTTACATTTTTTTGAAAATCTCGAAATATGATATAATATATTAGTAGTTGTGCAAAATATCCTGTTAGTTATTTTTTATTAATTTTGTTTTTTACAAACTTTATTGGGGAAAAACCTCAATTCACGTTTTACACCCAAAAGGGGCAAAAGGAAGAACAATGTGGGGTACAACATGGACACCTATTTTACCACAAAGAAAGGCTTGTACCTTTCAATATTGTAAATAAATGTTAATTATAGGCCTAAATAAACTAACATTAAATAATATATTGAAATTACTAACCTTCTTTTTTTGAAATGATGGCTAGAAATGCCGAACCAGCCCAGCTGGTTCTAGCACTTCTAGTAAGCGTAACCTACATCATAGAATACACCTAATATTGGTGTCTACCCCTATGTTATAAGGTATGGGGAGTCGATTGGTGTGTATTATAAGGTGCTAGGATGCTTCCTACTATGAGTTAGTACCCCGCCCCGCCCCCCTTTTCTTGCACTTCTAGCATGACATGTCCTATTGCGAGGAATACACCTAATATTGGTGTCTACCCCTATGTTATAAGGTATGGGGAGTTGATTGGTGTGGTTTTTAAGGTGATCGAGTCACTCTTAGTATGAGTTAGTAATAGACATTTCCCCTACCCCCCTTTTTCTAGTGCAAG
>JABUQX010101956.1:12500-22500 GCA_015478945.1 Trachelipus rathkii | reverse complement strand
TTTTTCTTTTTTTTTTTTCTTTTTTTTAAGGGGCTCGAGCCGATCGTCCCCGGTTGGCCGAGAAACACCGATCTGTCCATCTTTAGTTTTTACCCGTGGGGTATTCTTTAGGGAAAAAGAAAAAAATTCAACATTTGCCAATTTGCGGCCATCCTGCGTTAGCAGAGCTTCTCTGTATTCTCAAAATGGTTTATTAGTTCTTGCCAGCATGCTCTATTAACAAACATGTCAGACAGATAAAAAAACTCATCCTATAGATCTCTTTGAGAGGGAGCAACACCATACCATCACAATCTATTATCTTGTAAGAAATTTTAATTCAGGTAGAATGAGCCTTGACACTGCATATGTAGAGATAGATTTTTGTATATTACATCTCTCAGAACAGAAGTGAGTGTGATGCGAGTATATTGGGTGTACAATCGCCGAGTCGTTCTAATGATTCATAGAAGACTTATGAGCCTCGATGTTGTTTCCTATATTCTGGCTGATGTAAATCTATTATCTTAGTGGAATGCAGCTATGATGATGAAGAGCACTTGACAGGCTTGTCATCTGGTCAAGAAGGGCATCTTAGTCTTATATACGCTTTTCTCATTTTGATTAGTAATGCACAGTAGAAAAGAGATAAAGGAGGGATGCGCACGACTTTGACATATTGCATTCGACAGGAGCTTATGTTGAAGAATGTTTTTTTTTGCTCTGTATAAATCTACATAAGCACTTCCAATAACCATTATTAGTATAGTACAACATCTGCGATCGTTGAGAGAGAAGAGAGATAAAATGCTAATGCCACTGGACAGAGAATTAGGTGTTGTCGTACGGCCGACTCAGGGGACGAAGGCTCGTCTCTTCCTCTCTCCATATTCTAACACTACCACTGCCACCCCCCCCCTCCCTCTAATTCTTTCATAATCCATCCATATACAAATTGAATAACCAAGGAGACATAACACATCCCGCTATTAATATTAAACCAATCATTTTCGAATCTATTTATTCTTACACACGTTGAACTTAATATTTGCTCCAACCAATGTTTTTTCTCTAGGATAAGAAAGCAACTTTCACAAAAAATTCTCATAATTACTACCTTATTTACCATTGAAAAAGTTAAAAATTAACATTAAATCAGAGTTATCTTTTGGGTTTGATCTTAAATATCAATAAATGCGTTCAATCGACTCGGAAATTGACAGACAGGTATGCAATTGCTGAAAAAGTTTTCAAAATTATTAGGTAGCTTGATGAGGATCTCCTTCATATAAACAATGGAGAACTCACATATGCAATGTATATATATTTCCATATCTAACTCTTAATAAAATAATTTGTTTTAAAACGATGTTTTAAAGCAATACAACCAAACATACAATAAAAAGACAGTTAAAATATTAGAAAAACTAGTGAATTTTAAAGAAAAGAAAAAAACAGTTTTTCTTGAACATTTATTATTTTTCCTTACCTCCTAATAAATATAAATATATATATATAAATATATATATATATATATATATATATATATATATATATATATATATAAATATAATTATATATATATTATATATATAATATATATAATATATATTATATATATAATATATATAATATATATATATATATATATATATATATATATATTGAATTATATTTTTTTTAAAAAGTGTTTTTTTTTTTTAAATTCAAGGAAAAAAATTTTTACAGGCAAAATCACTACTGGAAACTGTTATACACATGTGCTAACACATTTATAAAATTCCCTTTAAATAAATTTCTTTAGATTCTTAAATTTTAAATTTTTGACAACTGTTAACTGTTTTAAAAGTTATTATTAAATTTGAGTTTTACATAAACACGTAAAGTAAAATATAAAGGGTAATATTTCATAATATATTAAACTCTATCTGAAAAAAAGGTTATTCTTCATTATTTATACTTTTTTTTTTTTTTTTTTTAAATAAAATAATAATAATAAAAAAATGCATAAAGAAAAGTTTATTCAAATTAACCTATAATGATATATATATATATATATATATATATATATATATATATATATATATATATATATATATATATATATATATATATATATATATATATATAAAATGCATATATATATATATATATATATATATATATATATATATATATATGAGTGTACGAGGCTGTACAAGAAAGGAATCAAAAAGCAATTACGACTAGATGGATCATTACAGAAAAGTCAGAAAACGGAAGAAGAAAATGCAAAGCCCGCCTTGTTGCTCGAGGTTTTGAGGAACAAGGAGACTTAACAACTGATTCACCGACATGTGCCAGCGAATCATTGAAAATGTGTCTTGCTGTAATTCAGAAAAATGGTTGAAAATGAAAAACATTAGATATCAAAACAGCATATCTACAAGGGAAACCAATAGAAAGAAATGTGTATTTAAAACCTCCAAGAGAAGCAAAAACAAACTACCTATGGAAGTTGAAGAAAACTGTGTACGGTTTAAAAGACGCAGCGAGAATATGGTACGAAAGCATCATGGACATAATAAAATCACTTGGAGGAACAAAGAGTAAGCTGGAGCCAACTATAGTGTATTGGAGGAAAAACAGCCGAATCATCGGCCTCATGTGCATACATGTGGACGATATTTGCTATGGAGGAAATACTGAGTTTGAAGAAAAGATAATTCGAGAACTAAAAAGGAAATTGGAAATAGGAAAAGAGAGTGAAAGGAAATTTTGTTACATTGGTTTGAATGTGGATCAACGAAATGAGGAAATTATCCTGGAGCAGAATTCCTATGTAAGAAATATGAAAGTACCAGATAAAAAAAGATTTAAGGAAGAGAGGATATTAAATAAAGAAGAACAAACAGAATGTTACAGATCAATGGTTGGACAATTAAACTGGATAGCTCAACAAACCAGACCAGAAATATCTTGCAATGTAAGTGAAAGAAGTAAATTTTGTAAAACGGCAACAACAAGAGATATGAAAAAAGTAAATAAAAATTATAGAACAAGTAAAAGAAAAGGAAAACCAGATAATCATTCCTACCCTTAAAGGAAGAACAAAAATGGAAATATTTTCAGATGCCTCTTTTAATAACGTGGGGAATGGACAATCTCAAATTGGGTACTTAATAAGTATAGTAGATGAATTAGACAACAGGAGTCCTTCATATTGGAAATCAAAGGTGGCAAAAAGAGTGGCGAGATCCACTCTAGAAGCGGAAGCATTGGGTTTAGGTGAAGCTGCAGATGCTGGAATATATCTGAAAGCTTTATGGGAAGAATTAAATGAAGAAAAACTACCAATATTGATGAAAACAGATTGTCAAAGCCTTGAAAGAGCACTACACTCAACTTCGGCAGTATTAAACAAAAGACTAAAAATAGATATGGCATATCTAAAAGAAATACTCGAGGAAAAAGAAATAGAAGAAATCAAATGGATAAAATCACAAGAACAGATCGCAGACATTTTGACAAAAGAGGCTGTAAAAAAAGAAAATATACAGAAATATTTGAACAACGTAATATGAAGACATATTACACCTATGGCAACAGAAGAAATAAGAATACAAAGAAAAAGAAAGAAAAAATAGAAAATAGAAAATAAGAAAAACAAAAGAAAAATAGTATGAGTTTGATAAATATTTTATATTTTGTCTGTAGATAGAAAAGAGTATATGTACCGTCGTAGCGGGTAGTTGATTATTTAACATATAATAATGAAACTAATATATATATTCTTATATTGTTGCAGAAGTTATAGTAATAAACATAAGAAATAGTATGTAAAGTAAAATTTAATGCAAGAGTCGCAGGCTTTCAATATAACGCCTTGTTTTTTTTATGAATGAAATAACTAATATTAAGTACAAAGAAAACCAGTAGGATAATAACCTTTGAGAATATATAAGAAGAGAAGAATATAATAAAGAAAATAGAAAATAAACATAGGAAGATTACAAATAAAACAAGATCATAAAGGTTGCGCAACCAGAAGAATTAGAAAATAATACAAGTACAACAAATACGAAGACATCACAAAGAATTATAAGATCATTATATTTAAATGTGATTCATTGATTGATTCATCTCAAAAACACCATCAACATAAAAAGATAAAAAGAGTACAATAAAGAGGGAGATACCACTTCAGATCATCTTGAGGTAAGTTATCACCAATTTATTATCAATATATATCAATATATATATATATATATATATATATTATATAATTAATAATATATATATTATATATATATATTATATATTATATATATATATATATATATATTATATTATATATATATTATATATATAAGGTGTATACGTAAGGAAAACAAGAGGTAAATGAACGTTTGGAGGAGGATGAATGGGGTTACAAGGGAGTAGGAAGCTTTTCTGGAAGGAAGCGAAAGGTTAAGAATGAGATAAGGGGAATCTGCTTTAGAATAATGAATAGGGAAAGTGCTTTTCTAATGAAATGGGTGTGAGAGGAGTGTGGAAAAGAACACTTCGAAAATCTGCACATATTAACAGTAATGAAGAGGTGATAGTGAATGTGTGTGGGTTTTGATGGGTGCAGAAGGAATAGGTATTTTGTGATGAGGGTTCCATTAGTAAGGAGGAGGTAATGGGTAGAGTGAAAAAGTTGAAGAACGGTTAAATTTGCAAGTATAGATGAAATTACTGGTGAAATGATCAAGAACCGGAGGCGAGATTGGTGATTGAATTGGATTTGAAGTTGTGGTAATAAAGCGTTTTTTGAGGTTATAGTTCCCAAGGATTTGAGAGGCGGTAATAGTACCCCTAATATAAGGTAAAGGGATAGGGGAAGAGAATAAGTTTATTGAGTGTTGTAAGGAAAAGTAATATGCTGGTATTTTGGTCGAAAGAGTGCGTCGAGTGACCGGGGACTCATTGGTGAAGAACAAGGTGCGTGTAGGAGTGGTAGAGGGATGTGTGGATCAAAATCTTTACATTGAACAAATGATTGAGAAAATTGAGGGAAGAAGAGAATTTTTTTTTTTTTAGGTTTTATGGATTTGCACCAGGCGTATGATAGGGTGTATGAAATAGAGTTTAAATAGGGAAGATTTATGGCAGGTGTTAGTGATATATGGGTTGGTGGTAGGCTTCTGACATGGAGTCAAAAGATGTATGACGGATCGTGGAAAGCGTGTGTAAGAATAAAATGGTGTCAAAAGTGATTAAGGCAGGGATGTGTCTTTCCTCCTTGGTTATTCAATTTTGTATATGGATGGGTTATGATAGAATTCGAGGTGGGGATGGCAAGGGAAATGGTGTTAGAATGGTAGAGAATGGAGATGAGTGGAGGGTGCCCTACCTATCTATATGCGATGATTTTTTGGTTCTGTGTTGGCGAAATCTGAAGAGACGTTTTGAGAGGATTGGTAGAGAGATTTGGCAGGGTGTGTAAAAGGAGGGGCTTGAAAGTAAACGTGGATAAGAGTAAGGTTATGGTTGTGAGTGAGGACACTCCTCAGTGTGAAGTTATGTTAGATGGTGAGCAGGGAAGAAGTGTCTGAGTTTAAATATTTAGGGTATCTGTTGGATGAGAAGGGAACGGATGATACGATGCAGAGCTGTAGTAGGAAGGTTTAATCGAATGGCAGGAAGGTGGCTGGTGGACAATTAAATCGTTGGTGATGTAAAGGGACTAAGTGTTGATTAGGGTATGTGTTTACCTGTGTTATTGTATAGTAGTGAGACTATGGTCTGGAATAAGAAGTATAGATCTAAAGTTCAATGTGTTCAGATGGACAATCTTAGGGCTGTGCTAGGTGTGAGAAGAATTGATAAAGTGAGGAATGAACGTATTAAGAGAGTGGTGTGGTGTGAAGAAGGGTAAATGGAGTATAAATGAAAAGTATGTTGAAATGGGTTTGGTCAATGGAAGGAAATGAATGTAGTCCGGTTGGTTAAGCGGATGTATAGTGGCGAGTTGTTGTTTGGAACCAGACCGGCTGGGAGACCCGAACCAGAAAAATGGATTGAGTCGTAAACGAATGTTTGAAAGGAGATGAATCTAGTTGGTAGAGGCGAGAAGAAAGGTGTATAACAGGAGTGGATGGCGGGGATTTGTGAGGGGGTATGGTTTGTGGCCCACCTGGGCCAAGGGATGGACCCCTTACCTTGACGATCTACCATAGTGAGGTCATCGCTGTCCCTGAAGCTTTAGAGGATATTCTGACTGCGAATGAGTTCTCACTAATTATGGTACTGAGGGGGCGGGTAAGGCTGGGCTTTTCTTTCGACGTGTGTCATGTGGCTCTACGCTTTCTTTTCCCGATGCTCGTTACGCACCCACCTTACTCCTTTCTTGATAGAAGGGCAGATAAAGACAAGAAAGAATATATCTCAATATAAATAAATATATTATATATATAGTAATATATATATATATATTATATATTATATATATATATATATATATATATATATTATAATATATTATATATATAATATAATATATATATATATATATATATATATATATAATATATATATATATATCTTTATCTACCTTTTTTCCAAGATTGGGAGTAAGGTGCGCTACAAAGCATCGGAAAAGAAAAGCAGTAGGAGAACATGACAACGTTCGAAAAGAAAGCCCAGCCTTAACCCCCCTCTGTGTGAGAACTCGCCACAGACAGAAAATCCACCCTAGGCAATCATGGGACTGCGACGGACCCTCACAATGGTAAATCGTCAATGTAAGGGTTCATCCCCTGGCCCACGGTGGGCCACAACCATGACCCCATACAAAACCCCCCCATTCTCTCCTATCATGCACTTTTCTTCTCGCCTCTACCAAACATTTCTCTCCTTCAGACCTTCGTTCACCGACTCAATCCACTTTCCCTTCGGTCTCCCAGCACGTCGGTTTCAAAACTCGCACTATACATCCGCTTAAACCAACCGACTATCATTCATCCTTTCCATATGACCAAACCATCTCAACATACTTTCATTTATTCTCTCATTTACCCCTTTCTTCACACCACACAACTCTCTTAATACGTTCATTCCTCATTTTATCAATTCTTCTCACACCTAGCATGCCCTTAAGATTGTCGCCCATCTGAACACATTGAACTTTAGATCTATACTTATTCCAGACCATAGTCCTCACTACTATACAATGACACAGGTAACAACATACCTCATGTAAGACCCTGCACACTCAAGACTTAGTCCCCTTTACATTCACCAACGATTTAATTGCACCAGCCACCTTCCTGCCATTCACAACTTTTCTACTACACTCTGCATCATCCGTTCCCTTCTCATCCAACATATACCCTAAATATTTAAACTCAGACACTTGTTCCAGCTGCTCACCATCTAACATAACTTCACACTGAGGGCTATCCTCACTCACAACCATAACCTTACTCTTATCTACGTTTACTTTCAAACCCCTCCTTTTAACACCCCCCTGCCAAATCTCTCTACCAATCCTCTCAAACTCTCTCAGATTCGCCACAAAGAACCAAATCATCCGCATATAATAGTAGGGCACCCTCCATTCATCTCCAATTCTCCATCATTCTAACACATTTCCTGCCATCCCACTCCGAATTCTTTCATAACCCCATCCATATACAAATTGAATAACCAAGGAGACATAACACAACCCTGTCTCACTCCGCTATTAATCCTAAAACAATCATATATATATATATATATATATATATATATATATATATATATATATATATATATATATATATATATATATATATATATATATATATATATATATATATATATATATATACTATATATATATATATTATTTTTTGAGAGATGTGAGAGGGACGGGAATTGGGGAGCAAGCTATCTCTTCAAGTAACGGGATCTGAGAAGGATCCAGAAACAGACCTTCCATTAAGTAGGCTGTCTGGTGGGTGCAATACCGACCCCAGTCTGCAAGAACCATCAAAAAGTAAAAGATGTTATACCTCGAATCTTCGAGGAAGAAAAAAGATTCAATGGTCTGAGGAAGAAAAACTAGAAATTTTGTGGTGCTATACATATAGTAGCCATAATAAATTTCCAAAAAAAGGTACTCTGGAAAGAACAAAAGAAATGCTATTAAAAAGAGCAGTAGTAGATGAAAGAAAGGTGGAAACAACACCAAGTAGTAGATTCAGTAGCATAGCTACTAATATTAGAATCGGCAAAACTCCAATAACTGAAGAACAGATAAAGCAGATTAAAGAAGAAGTGGATGAATATATTGAGGGAATGAATATATGCGAAGACCGATGGATTTGGACGTACGAAAGGAATGAATTTTTAATGGAAAGTTATTTTATTGGAGAATTTATACCAAGAAAAACCAACATGAGTGAAATATGGAAGTGGGTAGTGAAAGAAAAAATATTCTCCCCAAATGACTTCATGGAATATCGATTCGGAGAAGTTTATAATCAGGTCAGTAGAAAACAAATGGTTAATCAAAAACTAGCAATTCAGAATTATGTAAAAGAAAGAAAGAACCAGGAACAAAGAAAAACGAAGGCTACACTACCATCTTATGAAGAAATTGAATTAATAAAAGGGAAAGCATTAAACATAGTTGAAAATGAGTTAGAATTAACAACTAAAGAGGTAGAAGAAATAAGAAAAATAAGAAATAAGAACACCAAGAAAATACAAGATGACTCAGTAAAAGGAAAGAAAAGGGAAATGAAAACTGCTGGTATGCCAGATAATGAAAAAGAAAAAATACATAAATTATCAGAAATAAATTGTAACCTAGAAGAAAATGTGGAACAGGAACAAGAGAAACCAGAAGAATTTGAAATGATAGTGTTCGATGAAAAGTATATGAACCTGGGAAATGAGGACCAAGAATCGGGAGAAAGTAGTCTTAGTAGTGAAGATGAAATAAACTATACAGATGATGAAGTGGAAACAAATCCAGATGAGGAACAGATAAATGATGAAAGAGAAAATGAAAGAATTGGTAATATTCAAAATCCAACACAAGAAGAACCAAATAACAATGACGAGAGTGAAGAAGAATTGTTGGTTAAAATATCCCATTATAGGGAGGAAGATATACATCTAGGAATAGAAAAAAGGTTAAGGATAAACAAGATCAGTAATTACAGGCTTCTAAATAAATATGCAGGAATTGCTGACAGAATGCTTCCCCGGATTATACCACCAAATTGTGATATCACTGAAATAAACCGGCTATATTATGCTACTGCTAGAGCAATAGCGGACACATTAGGAATTAAAACCAAAGGAACTATAAAAACAAATAGAACTAAACAAAGAGAAATAAAACCACCCTGGAAAATCAGAATGGATAAAGAAATAGAAAACCTAAGAAAAGAAATATCAATGCTGTCTGCATTCCAAAATGGAGAAGTTACTGCCACCACCACAAGAAGAAAAGTGCAGAATTTACTATATAGAGAGAGGGTGGAAAATGGGGACCCACTTGTGCATGCAATTAGAAGAAGGAAACTAATACTAGCTGCAATGGTTAAAAAAAGACAAAGATATGAAAAAACAGAAAAAGAAAAAATACAGAATAGAATATTTAGAGAGGACCCGGCAAAACTTTATAGAGAATTAAGAAAGGATACGATTAAAGTAGAAAAACCACCACCTAAAGAAGAAGTTGAGCGATTTTGGAAGGAAATTTATGAAAGTGAAGTTAATCCTAATAATGAGGCCGAGTGGAAAAGAGAAATGGTAGACAACCCCCAAATAACAGCGATTATACCAATGGAAGGTGGAAGAATCACAGAAAATGAAGTAAAAAGTACTATTAAAAGGAGTGGAAGTTGGAAAGCACCAGGCAAAGATCAAGTACATAATGTATGGTTAAAGAAACTAAAAGTACTAATAAAACCTCTAACAGAAAGTTTTAACAAACTAATAGAAAAACAAGAAGAAATTCCAGAATGGCTCACTAGTGGAATTACATCATTAATTCCAAAAA
>JABUQX010101956.1:0-7500 GCA_015478945.1 Trachelipus rathkii | reverse complement strand
ATGCGTAAGCAGATGTGCTTTTAAGTGTCCTTTCTGATTACACTCATAGCCACACTCAGAACATTTAAATAATTTTAAGCATGTGTAAAATATATATATTATATATATTATATTATATATATAATTATATATATAAAGATATATATAATAGTATATATAATATTATATAATATATATATTTATGTGTATATATATATATATATATATATATATATATATATATATATATATGTCTTTTTAAAGCTTTCTTTCTGATTACACTCATAGTCACACTCAGAACATTTAAATAATTTTATATTTCATGTTTTAAGCCATGTGTAATCTTAAGCTTCTTTTCTTTTTACACTCCATAGTCACAATCAGAATCATTTAAATTTTTTATTTTGATGCGTGAGCATCGTGACTGTTAAACTTCCTTTTGATTACATCATAGCCACACTCAGAACATTTAAATAATTTTATTTTTTGATGCTTTAATGAAAGCTCAATGGTTAAGCGTAGTTTCTGATTCCAATTACAGCAGTAGATGGTTACACTCATATTCAAACTCAGAACATTTAAATAATTTTAAGCATGTGTGTAATCTTAAGCTTCCTTTCCGATTACACTCATAGTCACACTTCAGAACATTTAAATAATTTTTATATTTTCTGTTTAAGCATGCGTGTAATCTTAAGCTTCTTTTCTTTTTACACTCATAGTCACAATCAGAACATTTAAATAATTTTATATTTTGATGCGTGAGCATGTGACTGTTTAAACTTCCTTTCTGATTACACTCATAGCCACACTCAGAACATTTAAATAATTTTATTTTTTGATGCGTAAGCAGATGTGCTTTTAAGTGTCCTTTCTGATTACACTCATAGCCACACTCAGAACATTTAAATAATTTTAAGCATGTGTAATCTTAAGCTTCCTTTCCGATTACACTCATAGTCACACTCAGAACATTTAAATAATTTTATTTTTCATGTTTAAGCATGTGTAATCTTAAGCTTCTTTTCTTTTTTACACTCATAGTCACAATCAGAACATTTAAAAAATTTTATTTTTTTTTTTTTTTTTTTTTTTTTTTTTCACCTTTCTTAAGGGTTACCATTTAATGCGCGGGCCCGAACCTCGGGCCTAAGCGCATATGGTTGTCCCGGCAGGTTCTTTAACACCCAAGAACCATTCTCAGTATTCTGGCGCTCTGTCGTATTATAATGGAGCTCATCTCCAACGTTGTTACTTCCACCGGTAGTCTTTCAATATATTGATTTAAGCTTTTTTTTATCACTCCCATACTTCCAATTACCACAGGGATAACCTCTGCTCTATCAATGTCATTCCACATTCCTTGTAATGAGTATTTCAGAGTTTGGTACTTAACTTCCTTTTCAGTTTCATATGCTGATACTCTGCCGTCCCATGGAATTCCTATCTCTATAATGTATGCCTTTCTTTCTCTTTTATCTTTTACAACAATATCCGGTTTGTTATGTCTTACAGGTACATCTGTGGGAATGCTATAGTCGTATAGTATTAGCGCGTGGTTATTTTCTTCTATTGCGTTTGGGTTGTGTTCCCAGTATTTGGATGCTTCTATTGGTATTTTGTATTTTTCACAAATTCTAAAATGGATTAATTTGCATATTGTATTATGTCTTTCGGTGTAGTGCTTGCGACCGAGAAGTGTGTCACAGCTTGATAATATATGGCTAACTGTTTCCGGAGATACTTTACACATTCGGCATTTGTTGGATATGTTCTCCTTCTCTATCTCTCTCTTGAACCAATTGGTTCGTAATGCTAAGTCCTGTGCCCCTACAATTGTTCTTTCATCTTCTTTTCTTAGATTACCCCTGCATACTGCTTCTATCGATTTTTCTTTATCTATATACACCTGTTCTATGATATTTTTGTATTCCTTTGCAAATGCATGCTCCTTCCAATTATTTTCATGTTTTTTTCTTCTTGCTTTTCTGTGCTCATTTCTTAGGTGTTTCATCTTTTCCTTTTTTGTCATTCCTTCTGTTGTTGGGTCGTCGTTAGGGATATCATACTTCCGTAGGTAATCACTTTTTTTGGCTGTTAAAGATGTTCTCATCGCTTTCCCTGTTTCGTGCTCCTTCACCCATCTGATGAATTTACTATCACTTTCTTCGATATACGTCGTTAATCCGATCACTTCCTCTCTATATACTGCATCTATTTCCTGGAGTCCCATTCCACCTTGGTCCCTGGGGACATACATTCTTGCCAGGCATTGGTTCTTATATATCAATTTATGGGCGTGGAGCATTTTTCTCGTCTTAATATCTAGTTTGTTTAAATCTTCTTGGAACCAATCAATTATTCCAAACCCATACGATAGCACTGGTACTGCCAATGTTCTTACTGCTTCGACCTTAAATTTGCATTTTAATTCAGATTTTAATATTAGTTTCAGTCTCTTCTCATATTCCTTCTTCAGCTTTTCCTTCATTTTCTTATGTTCTATTTTTTCATTTTCTTCTATCCCGAGATACTTATAGGTGTCTTCCTGTTCTAGTTGTCTAATGATTTCGTCGTTTATTCTGATATTTTCACTGTCAATTCTTTTTCCTTTCTTCAACTCCAGAAACGCACATTTATCTAGTCCGAACTCCATTTGTATATCACTTGAAAACTTCTTAACTACCTCTATCTGTTCAATTGTTTGTTGTTTGTTTGGGGAGTATAGTTTGATGTCATCCATGTAAAATAAATGCGAGATGTTTTTTCCTTTCTTTTCATTTCTTGATCCTATTCTATATCCATTATGCAAGTTATTTATCAATGAACTCAGTGGGTTCAATGACAGTACAAACAGCAATGGGGATAAGGAATCCCCTTGGAATATTCCTCTCCTTATTTTTACATCATTTATTTGTATCGTACCATTTTCGTGATGTAGTTTAATATTGATCTTCCATATTTGCATCACTTTTTCCATAAAGTCTCTTATCTTATTATTGATTTTATAGATTTTTAATACCTCTTTGATCCATGAGTGCGGCACACTATCATATGCTTTTTTATAATCAATCCAAGTCATGCTTAAGTTCTTCTGTCTTTGCCTGCTGTCTTCTAGGATCATTTTATTTATTAACAATTGATCTTTTGTCCCGTGACTTCCCTTACTACATCCTTTTTGTTCTTCTGCTATTATATTATTTTCTATTGTATGTTTGTATATTCTTTCTGTAATAATTGCTGTTAATATTTTGTATATAGTTGGTAGACAAGTAATTGGTCTATATTTCCCTGGGTTTTGTGTTTCCCCTGTTTTAGGGATAAGGACTGTTTCTCCTTTGGTCATCCACTCGGGTATTTCAGCTGTTCCGTTCAGAATTCTGTTGAAGCACTTTGTTAAAGGTTCTCTTAGTACTGTAATTTTTTTTAACCATATATTTTGCACCATGTCTGGTCCAGGTGTTTTCCAGTTACTGGTGCGTCGTATCATTTCCATCACTTCCCTTTCGGTTAGTGGTTCAAATTCCATCTCATTAATTTCTTCTATTTGGGGATTCCTTCTTGTTGTTTCTAACCATTCCGCCTCTTCATTATGTGTTCGTTGGTCTTCATATATACTCCTCCAAAATGCATCAAGTCTGTCTCTTTCAGGTGGTTTATCAACTTTTATATTTTCACCTCTCAACTCTCTATAGAACTTTCCTTTATCTGTCTGGTACATTTTGTTTTGTCTTTTTCTTTGTTCTTCTTTCTTGTATGAGCTTAATCTTTTTGCTTTTGCTGCTAATTCTAGCTTTCTGCTGCTGATTGCGTGTGTTACTCGATTTCTGCCCCTGCTTCTTCTTATCATATTTTGTGCCTGTCTGATTTTACTTTCTAATGTGATGTTTCCTTCTTCGTATTCTTTTATCAGTGATATTTCTTTTCTAAGTCTCGCTATGTCTCTCTCTAATCTAATTTCCCATGACGGTTTTTGTTCCTTCTTTCTTCCATTTGATCTATTTTTCTCAAATATTTTCCCCCCCATCAAATCTGTTATTGCTCTTGCTGTTGCATAATATAACCTGTTCACTTCTGAGATATCGCATCTCTCAGGTAGTAATCTTGGTAATACCCTGTTTGCTATCCCGGCATATTTATTTATTTTCATCCAATTATCTATTTTATTTATTCCTTTTCTATCTTCCATGTTGGTATAAATATCTTCATCTCTATAGTGTGCTATTTTGTTTATCATCTCTTCTTCCTCCTGCATTCTATCTCCGTTTTCATTTCTATCATTTTCAATAATCTCTTCATCACCTTGTTCCTCTGTTTCTTCATAGTGGCTTCCTGTATCTGAATCATTATTACTTTCACTATCTGTTCTGTTCATTATTTCTTTGTTTAGGATTTCAGCAGCCTCTGATATTTCTTCTCCTACTATTTCTGTCTCATCCAACTCCCCATCTATTAAGTCTTCATTATCTGTCATTTTATTTTGTTCTTCTAAACTTTTTTCTGTATTTTTTCCAGTTTTTATTCTATTCCCTTGATATAGTGTCTCTTTACTTTTCTGTTTAATATCTCCGATCATTTCTGGTGTAATCTGAATTTCATTCTTAATTCTCTCCTTTGCTCTACGTTCTATTTCCTTCAGGTCTTCATTTGTAGGTAACGTAGCTTTTCTTTTTTTTATTGCTCCTTGATTCCTTTCTTTATTAAAGTTGATGATGGCCTGTTTTTGGGCGATCAGTTTCCTTCTTTCTACCCCCGTATATTTCTTATTAAACTCATATTCCATAACATCATTTGCACCAATTATTTCATTATCCACAACATATTTCCAGAAGTCCGTTTTACCTTCCTTTTCGGGTATTAACATACCTATGTAGTAGCTTTCCATTAAGTATTCGTTCTTTTCCTTTGTCCATTCCCATTCACCTTCTCCCTCCATTTTGTTCATCTTCCCCACGTATTGATCTACTTCCTCCTCGATTTGTTTTATCTGTTCGTGTGTTATCGGGGTCTTTTTATTATTTATATTGGTTGCAATACTGGCAAATCTCGCATCCGGTATTCTTTCCAGTTTGATTTTATCTATTTCACCTCGTTGTTCCAACATATTTCTCGTTCGTTTAGTTGTTCCTTTTTTTGGGAACATCTTGTGTCTTCCGTATGTTACGCACCAGAATATCTCTTTTTTTTCTTCCACCGTATATTCCAATCTTTCACCACCTCTACGGTTGTAGGGGTTGCATCTTTTTTTTTGGATTTTTGGTTGTTTTGATGAGTCGGGAGAAGTCTTAGGCCTCTCTGACGATTCATCAGGTGGAAGTGGGGAATTAGGTGTTATAGTCCCACACCTTACTGGTGTATTTTTTCTATTTCCGGGGAGGGATAACTTGATTTGCTCATCAGAGCTCCGTCCCCCCTCATCTCCCTCTAAAAATGGGGTAGGGCCGGCACCAGGCCTTCCGAGTTCCTGGCACTTAATATTTTTATTTTTTTCTGCCATGGATAGTTTCCAGTAATATCCACCACATTTTGTGGCTTCATGTCTACTGCCTTTTCGCAGGAAGACACATCTGGGGCGGTATATCTTCCGCCTCACCGTGTCTCCCTGGGCCCCCCCGCGTCGACAACGCAGACAGTTCTCCGTTATATTTTGATGCGTGAGCATGTGACTGTTTAAACTTCCTTTCTGATTACACTCATAGCCACACTCAGAACATTTAAATAATTTTATTTTTTGATGCGTAAGCAGATGTGCTTTTAAGTGTCCTTTCTGATTACACTCATAGCCACACTCAGAACATTTAAATAATTTTAAGCATGTGTAATCTTAAGCTTCCTTTCCGATTACACGTCATATGTCACACTCGCTAGAATACCATTTAAATAGATAGTTGTCATCATTTATTTATATGTAATGGTAGAAATGTTAGGCACTCTCTCTATTCTTTTTATACACCTCATAGTCATCATCAGAACGAGATGTTTGTATACGTTTTGATGGACGTGAGCCATGTGACTGATTTCAAACTTCCTTTCTGATTACACTCATAGCCACACTCAGAAACATTTAAATAATTTTAATTTTTTGATGCGTAAGCAGCATGTGGCTTTTTAAGTGTCCGAGCCACACTCAGAACTTTAAATAATTTTAAGCATGTGTAATCTTAAGCTTCCTTTCCGATTACACTCATATCACACTCAGAACATTAAATAATTTTATATTTTCATGTTTAAGCATGTGTAATCTTAAGCTTTCTTTTCTTATTACACTCATAGTCACACTCAGAACATTTAAATAATTTTATTTTTTGATGCGTAAGCATGTGACTGTTTAAACTTCCTTCTGATTACACTCATAGCCACATTCAGAAAACATTCAAATAATTTTATTTTTTGATGCGTAAGCAGATGTGCTTTTAAGTGGACCGTTTCTGATTACACTCTATGAGCCCACACCAGGACATTTAATTAATTTTAAGCATGTGTAAGTCTTAAGCTTCCTTTCGATTACAGCTCATAGTCACACTCAGAAATTTAATAAGTTGCTTATATGTTTCATGTTTAAGCATGTGTAATCTTAAGCTTCTTTTCTTTTTACACTCATAGTCACAATCAGAACATTTAAATAATTTTATATTTTGATGCGTGAGCATGTGACTGTTTAAACTTCCTTTCTGATTACACTCATAGCCACACTCAGAACATTTAAATAATTTTATTTTTTGATGCGTAAGCAGATGTGCTTTTAAGTGTCCTTTCTGATTACACTCATAGCCACACTCAGAACATTTAAATAATTTTAAGCATGTGTAATCTTAAGCTTCCTTTCCGATTACACTCATAGTCACACTCAGAACATTTAAATAATTTTATATTTTCATGTTTAAGCATGTGTAATCTTAAGCTTCTTTTCTTTTTACACTCATAGTCACAATCAGAACATTTAAATAATTTTATATTTTGATGCGTGAGCATGTGACTGTTTAAACTTCCTTTCTGATTACACTCATAGCCACACTCAGAACATTTAAATAATTTTATTTTTTGATGCGTAAGCAGATGTGCTTTTAAGTGTCCTTTCTGATTACACTCATAGCCACACTCAGAACATTTAAATAATTTTAAGCATGTGTAATCTTAAGCTTCCTTTCCGATTACACTCATAGTCACACTCAGAACATTTAAATAATTTTATATTTTCATGTTTAAGCATGTGTAATCTTAAGCTTTTCTTATTACACTCATAGTCACACTCAGAACATTTAAATAATTTTATATTTTGATGCGTAAGCATGTGTATTCTTAAGTGTCCTTTTTGATTACACTCAGCCACACTCAGTAGAAAATTTCCAAACATCAAAACTTGTGGAAGACAGTCTTTTGACCTTATATTTTATGGAACAACCAGATGTCGAAAAAGTATGTAACTTCAAGGTGTATTCTTCAAAAGATTTTCTACATTAATAAAATTTGAAAAAAAACTTCAACAGATACTATCGCTCGGAAGAAAATCCGAAATAAGGA
>JABUQX010101955.1:45000-55326 GCA_015478945.1 Trachelipus rathkii | reverse complement strand
TTTGGTTCGTTTTCCAAACATTACGCAATACCTATGATTCTGGTCTGGTTCGTTTTCGAAACATTAAGCGTTAATCTTACACTAACATAGTAACATTTAGCCAAAATTTATCACAACATTGCTTAATTATCACACAGACCAGCGAAAAGTATGCTAACATAATAAAGTTTCCACATTAATAAAGCTAAACATAGCATCAAACTGAACTAAGAAAAATAATGCCCAAAGACAAACATAACACATCTTAAGCAGGGAATAAACAGTTACCATTAACAAAGTTCCACACTTAACACCAGTAATGTAACTAACATTGCATGCAAAACGTAACCTAAAAATCTTACTTTCAAGCATAACTCTAACATATTAAACGTTAATCTTACACTACCACAGTAACATTTAACTAAATTTTCTCACAACATTGGTTAATTATATCATACTGATCAATGAATAGATGCTAACGTAACAAAGTTTCCACATTTAATAAAGCCTAACATAGAGCATTCAAATGAACTAAGAACAATAATTGCACAAAGACAAACTAGCACATCTTAAAAGCAGGAATAAACTGTTAACATTAACAAAGTTCCATAACATAACCGGGCCAAACTTAACCCCAATTGGTATGCAAAACGTAACTATTCTTACTTTTTCAAGCATAACTCTAACATATTAACGTTAAAATCTTACACTAACACAGTAACATTTAACTAAAATTTCTTACAACATTGGTTAATTATCATACAGAACAGCGAAAGTATGCTAACGTAACAAGGTTTCCACATCAATAAAAGCTAACATAGCATTCAACTGAACTAAGAAAATAAGCACAAAGCAAACCTACACATCTTAAGCAAGAATAAACTGTTAACATTAACAAAGTTCCATATTAACACAGTAAAGCAACTAACATGGTATGCAAAACGTAACTTATTCTTACTTTTTTTCAAGCATAACTCTAACATATTAAAGTTATCTTACACCAACACAGTAACATTTAACGTAAATTTTCTCACCAACTGGTTAATTATCATACAGAGCTGCGAAAGTATGCTAACGTAACAAAAGATTTTCCACATCAATAAAGTAACATTAGCGTAACATGAACTAGAAAATAATCGCCACAAGGACAAAACCTATCACAACTTACACACAAATAAACTGTTAACACTACAAAGTTCCACACTCAAAACCACAGAAAGCAACTAACATGGTATTGCAAACGTAACCTAACTTACCTTTTTTCAAGCATAACTCTAACATATTGACGTTTTCTTACCACTGACACAGTAACATTAACTAAAATTTTCTCACAACAAGGTTAAATTATACTGATCCAACGAATATACTCTAACATAACAATGTCTTCACATTAATAAAGCTAACATAGCATCATATGAACTAGGAAAATAATGTGCAACGACAAACCTAACACATCTTACGCCCTAATAAACTGTTAACATTAACAAAGTTCCACACTTATATATCAGTAGTAACTAACTTACATACAAAACGTACCTGTGCATTCTTTTTCAAGCATATCTCTAGCATATTAACGTTAATCTTACATTGACACAGTAACATTTATCAAAAAAATGTGTCATAACCATACCTAACCATCATAATACCTAACGAGTAAATACGAATAAAGATAAAAGTTTTTAGACCTTTATCTCTTTTTAGACTCGCCTCCTCAGAAAAAATACCAACTCTAACACATGAAAATATTTTACGCTTAACTATTTGCATAAGGTGATGCAATACTTATTATATTTGACCTCTGGCAGGAATACAAGCATTGTAGCAGTCGCCATTCGGTTACGATTAAAATAAATGACACATCGTGGGAATAACGAAATCCTCATGAGATATCAACAACAGCGTAGAGATGAGCAGATTGTCATCGTATCAACACAGCGAAAAAACTATCCTACTGAAGAAAAAGTGTATTAAACATCCTTAAAGTAATGAGATTCTTTCTTTCACCCAATCAGAAGAAGTAAACAAGAATACGACGTACGAATGAACCATATTAGTTCAAAAGGGTATATATTCTCTTTCGACAACAAACAACAAACAACAAACAAACAACAACAACCAACAAACAACAAAACAACAACAACAACAACAACAACAACAAACAAACAAACAACAACAATACATATACAAAGATAGTTCTTTATATACCAACCAATGAATATATGCTAACGTTAACACTGTTTTCACATTAATAAAGCTACCATAGCAACCAGAGCTAAGAAAATAATGTACAACGACGAATCTAACACAACTTAAGCACGAATAAACTTTTTAAAATTAACAAAAGTTCCACACTTAACACCTGTAAAGTAACTGACATGCAACAAAACGTAACCTATTCATACTTTTACCAAACATATCTCCATCATATTAACGTTAATTTTACATTGACACAGTAATATTTAGCAAGAATTTATCATAAACCTTGTTTAATTATCATACAGAGCAGTGAAAGTATGCTAACGTAACAAGTTTTCACATTAATAAAGCTAACATAACATAACCTGAACTAAGAATATAATGTACAATGACAAACCCAACACACCATATGCATGAATAAACCACTAACATTAACAAACTTTCACACTTAACAACAGTAAAGTACATAACACTTCGTCCAAAACGTACCCTATTCAGACTTTTTCAAGCATATCTCTGACATATCAATGTTAATTTTACATTAACATCGTAATATTTAACAAAAGTTTAGCATAAAACCTGTCTAATCATCATACTGACAAAAGAATATAATGCTGACGTAACAAATGTTTTAACATTAACGAATTAACATTTAACAAAAAATTATTAACCTCGTCTAAATATCATAATCCCCAGCGAATAATCGCAAACATAAAGTTTTAACCAAACATAACAAAAAATAACAAAATTTTATCCTAACATAACATAAAAATAAGTTCTTTGAGTAAAATATCACAGTAAAACGTAATAATTTACTGATTTTAAAGCAATAAATCAGTAAATCAGTAAATCAAACCACCCATCCCTGCAGTCCCCTACCCGTCCCACCCGCCTGTGATCTATTGAGCTATTGATTCATGTCATATTTCATGTATCATTTTGGACAACCATAACATAAAAATATGTTCTTTATATACTAACCTACGAATATATGCTTAACCAACAAAGTTTTAGCATCAATAAAGCTAACAAATCATAACCGCGACTAGGAATATAATGTACAAATGCAAACCTAACATACCTCGCGTATGAATAATCAGCTAACATCCTGAAAAATTCCCTACTGATCAAGGTAAAGTAGCTAACAGATCATACAATACTCGATATGTTCCCACTTTTCGAGCATATTAGCAACAGGTAAAGCCGTATTATCTAACAAAATCCCTTAACAAAGTGACCAATCTATCAAAGATGCACCATCTTGAACTATGAATTGACACTATCTTCATCAAAGTGTCACTCGTTTTGAGTATAACATCATTTGAACTGTGAATAAACGTAGACATTAGCAAAAGTCTAGGGCAAACCTAACATTATTCAACAAAAACTTAACCTAGGTTCACGTTTCTAACACATCATCGTCAGTTAACACAGTAATATCTTACAAAAAACTCATCATTTCTCTAACAAATCAGTGTTATTTCCACATTGTCATAGTAATATTTAACATAACGTACTTAACTTACGAATAAACAGTTTTCATTAACCAAGAGTATCTAAAGCAACACATTACCTTCCGAGAGAAAACCCAGGGGGATGCGCCCCTTGAAAGGGTGTGAATCCTGCGAGGGGGGATCACCCCGAAGGGGTGTAAGCGGGCTTTACCCCTCCGAAGGAGGGGTAAGGCCTCAGCCCTTTGATTCTGAGGCCCAAAGCCCGCTTACACCCCTTCGGGTGATCCCCCCTCGCAGGATTCACACCCTTTCAAGGGCGCATCCCCCCTGGGTTTTCTCTCGGAAGGTAATGTGTTGCTTTAGATACTCTTGGTTAATGAAAACTGTTTATTCGTAAGTTAAGTACGTTATGTTAAATATTACTATGACAATGTGGAAATAACACTGATTTGTTAGAGAAATGATGAGTTTTTGTAAGATATTACTGTGTTAACTGACGCATGATGCAATATATTGGAAGCGTGAACCTAGAGTTAAGTTTTTGTTGAATTAATGTTAGGTTTGCCCTAGACTTTTGCTAATAATGTCTACGTTTATTCACAGTTCAAATGATGTTATACTCAAACCGAGTGACACTTTGATGAAGATAGTGTCAATTCATAGTTCAAGATGGTGGCTTCTTTGATAGATTGGTCACTTTGTTAAGGGATTTTGTTAGATAATACGGCTTTACCTGTTGCTAATATGCTCGAAAAGTGGGAACATATCGAGTATTGTATGATCTGTTAGCTAGTTTACCTTGATCAGTAGGGATTTTTTCTAGGATGTTAGCTGATATTCATACGCTAGGTATGGTTAGAGTTTGCATTTGTACATTATATTCCTAGTCGCGGTTATGATTTGTTAGCTTTATTGATGCTAAAACTTTGTTGGTTAAGCATATATTCGTAGGTTAGTATATAAAGAACATATTTTTATGTTATGGTTGTCCAAAATGATACATGAAATATGACATGAATCAATAGCTCAATAGATCACAGGCGGGTGGGACGGGTAGGGGACTGCAGGGATGGTGGTTTGATTTTACTGATTTACGTTTTTGTTGAATTACGTTAGTAAGTTATTACGTTTTACTGTGATATTTTACTCAAGAACTTATTTTTATGTTATGTTAGGATAAAATTTTGTTTTATTTTTTGTTATGTTTGGTTTAAACTTTGTTATGTTTGCACATTATTCGCTGGGGATTATGATATTTAGAAGAGGTTATGAATTTTTTGTTAAATGTTACGAAGTTGATGTTCTAAAAACATTTGTTACTCAGATTATATTCTTTGTCAGTAGAGATTAGACAGGGTTGTTATGCTAAACTTTGTTAAAATATTACGATGTTAATGTAAAATTTAACATTGATATGTCAGAGATATGCTGAAAATGTCTGATAGGTACGTTTGGACGAAGTGAGTTAGTACTTTACTGTTGTTAAGTGTGAAAGTTTGTTAATGTTAGTGGTTTTATTCATGCATATGGTGTGTTGGGTTTGTCATTGTACATTATATTTTTAGTTCAGGTTATGTTATGTAAGCTTATGAAAATGTAGAAAACTTTGTTACGTTAGCATACTTCACGCTCTGTTGATAATTAAAACAAGGTTATGATAAATTCTTGCTAAATATTACTGTGTCAATGTAAAATTAACGTTAATATGATGGAGATATGTTTGGTAAAAGTATGAATAGGTTACGTTTGTATTGCAACTGTCAGTACTTTACAGTGTTAAGTGTGGAACTTTGTTAATTGTTAACAGGTTTATTCGATGCTTAAGTGTGTGTTAGATTCGTCGTGCTACATTATTTTCTATAGCTCTGCGTGGATTGCTATGGTACTTTATTAATGTGAAAAAACAATGTTACGTTTAGCATATATTCATTGGTTAGTATCCAAAGAACTTATCTTTGTACTATGTTATTGTTGTTGTGTTGTTGTTGTTGTTGTTGTTGTTGTTGTTGTGTTGTTTGTTGTTGTTGTTGTTTGTTGTTGTTGTTGTTGTTGTTGTCGAACGAGAATATATACCCTTCTGACTGATATGGTTCATTCGTACGTCGTATTCTTGTTTACTTGCTTCTGATTGGTTGAAAGAAGAAAAGAATCTCATTACATTTAAGGGATGTTTATACACTATTTTCTTCAGTAGGCTAGTTTTTCGCCTGCTGTGTTGATACGATGACATCTCTCTGCATCTCTACGCTTGTTGTTGATATCTTCATGAGGAGTTTCGTTATTCCCAACGATGTGTCATTTATATTTAATCGTAAAACCGAATGAGCGACTGCTACATGCCTTGTATCCGCCAGGGCGTCAAATATTAAAATATTTGCATCACCTTATGCAAATTAGTTAAAGGTAAAATTCATTTTTCATGTTTAGAGTTGGTATTTTCTGAAAGGACGCGGAGTTCTAAGAGATAAGTTCAAAAACTTTACCTTTATTGTATGTTACTCGTTAGGTATTATTGATGGTTTAGCGTATGTTATGACACATTTTTGATTAAATGTTACGTGTCAATGTAAGATTTTAAACGTTTATATGCTAGAGATATGCTTGAAAAAGAATGAATAGGGTACGTTTTGTATGTAAAGTTTGTTACTTTACGATGTTAAGGATGGAACTTTGTTAATGTTAACAGTTTATTAGGGCGTAAGATGTGTTAGGTTTGTCGTTGCACATTATTTTCCTAGTTCATATGATGCTATGTTAGCTTTATTAATGTGAAGACATTGTTATGTTAGAGTATATTCGTTGATCAGTATGATAATTAACCAATGTTGTGAGAAATTTTAGTTAAATGTTACTGTGTTAGTGTAAGATTAACGTTAATATGTTAGAGTTATGCTTGAAAAAGTAAGATTTAGGTTACGTTTGCATACCATATGTTAGTTGCTTTACTGGTTTTTGAGTGTGGAACTTTGTTAATGAACAGTTTATTTGTCGTGTAAGTTGTGATAGGTTTTTTGTCTTGTGCATTATTTCTTAGTTCATGTTACGCTTGTTAGCTTTATTGATGTGGGAACTTTATTACGTTAGAGGTTAGCATACTTTCGCAAGCTCTGTATATAATTAACCAATGTTGTGAGAAATTTTGTTTAAAATGTTACTTGTTTCAGTGTAAGCATTAACGTTATATGTTAGAGTTATGCTTGAAAAAGTAAGAATAGTTACGTTTTGCATACGTGTTAGTTGCTTTACTTGGTGTTAAGTTTATGGAAACTATGTTTAATTGTTAACAGGTTTATTCCTGCTTAAAAATGTGCTAGGGTTTGTCTTTGTGCATTATTTCCTTAGTTCATGATGCTATGTTTGCTTTATTGATGTTGGAAACTTTGTACGTAGGCATACTTTCGTGTCTGTATGATAATTTAACCAATGTTGGGGAGAAATTTTAAGTTAAATGTTACCTGTGTTATGCATGTGGTTTAAGAATTAACGTTAAATTATGTTAGAGTTATGCTTGAAAAAGTAAGAATAAGTTACGTTTTGCATACCATGTTAGTTACTTTACTGGTGTTAAGTATGGAACTTTGTTAATGTTAACAGTTTATTTGTTTGTAAGTTTGTGATAGGTTTGTCTTTGTGCATTATTTTCTTAGTTTCGTTGATGCTTGTTTAGCTTATTAATGTGGAAACTTTGTTACGTTAGCATACTTTCGCTGGTCTGTATGATAATTAACCAATGTTGTGAGAAATTTTAGTTAAATGTTACTGTGGTAGTGTAAGATTAACGTTAATATGTTAGAGTTATGCTTGAAAAAGTAAGATTAGGTTACGTTTTGCATACCATGTTAGTTGCTTTACTGGTGTTAAGTGTGGAACTTTGTTAATGTTGACTGCTTATTCCTGCTTAAGATGTGTTATGTTTGTCTTTGGGCATTATTTTCTTAGTTCAGTTGATGCTATGTTAGCTTTATTAATGTGGAAACTTTATTATGTTAGCATACTTTCGCTGGTCTGTGTGATAATTAACCAATGTTGTGATAAATTTTTGCTAAATGTTACTATGTTAGTGTAAGATTAACGTTATATGTTAGAGGACGAAAACCAAACAAGAATCATAGTATTTGCGTAATGGTGCCGAAAACGAAACCAAAAAAGAATCATAGGTATTGCGTAATATTTCGAAAAGTGGGAGGAGTTTGAACAATTTCTCGACTTGTATTTGATAACTCTAGTGAAACAGGAACCACATCAGCTTTGTACATGTTCGTTCTGTATGCATTGTTAGTTACTTTAGTGTTGTTAAGTATGAAACTTTGTTAATGTTAGTCATTTATTCGATCATAATGTATGTTAGGTTTTGACATTGTGTGTTATATTCCTAGTTCAGGATATGATATGTTAACTTTATTGATGTGAAAAACTTTGGTACGTCAGCATATATTTGTTGGCGAGTATGTTGTGATAAATTTTTGTTAAATGTTACTATGTTAATGTAAAATAGCAGTGATATGTTAGAGATATGTTTGAAAAAAGTGTGAATATGGTACGGTCTGTAAGCAAAGTCAGTTACTTTCCTGTTGCCAAGTATGGTATTTTGTTAGGTTTGATGTTATACATTATATTCTTGCATCAGGTTATGTTATGTTAGCTTTTATTGATGGAAAACTTTGTAATTTAAATTTTTCTTTTTTTTTATTTAAAAAAATGTAAATTTTTTATGTTATAAAACATAAAAAAAAAAAAAAAAAAATTTTAGTAAAAACAAAACGTTTTAAAGAAATAAAGTTAAAATTAAAAGTTTTTCTTTAAAAAAAAAGTTTTAAAGAAATAAAATTAAAAATAGCTAAAAGTTTTTTAAAACAAAAAGTTTTAAAGAAATAAAGTTAAAAATAAATAAAAGTTTTTAAAACAAAAAGAAAAAAAAGATGTGAAAAGCAACGTTCTATATGTTTTGCTAGTAACTTTACTGTTGTTAAGTATTGAAATTTGTTAATGTTAGCTGTTTATTCGTGTTTAAGGTATGTTGGGTTTGATGTTATACATTATATTCTTACATTAGGTTATGTTATGTTAGCTTTATTGATGTGAAAACTTTGTTATGTCAGCATATATTCGAGGGTTAGTATAAAAAGAACATATTTTTATGCTATGTTTATCCAAAATGATACTCGAAATATGACTGGAGTCAACAGACCAATAGATCAATACCCCAATAGATCAGGGTTGGGACGGGTAGGGGTGGTTTGATTTACTGATTCAGTGATTTACCGTTTTAGGGTATGTAAAAACACAAATTTTTTACGTTATAAACTTGAAAAGTGTAAAATTTTAAGTAAAAACAAAAAAGTTTTTAAAGAAATAAAAATAAAAATTAAAAGTTTTTTAAAAAACAAAAAGTTTTAAAGAAATAAAATTAAAAATAAACAAAAGTTTTTAATAACAAAAAGATTTAAAGAAAAGAAATTAAAAATAAATAAAAGTTTTTTAAAAACACAAAAGTTTTAACGAAAGAAATTAAAAATAAATAAAAGTTTTTAAAACAAAAAAGAAAAAAAAAGATGTGAAAGGCAACGTTCTATATGTTTTGCTAGTTACTTCACTGTTGTTAAGTATTGAACTTTGTTAATGTTAGCTGTTTATTCGTGTTTAAGGTATGTTAGTTTTTTCGGTGTGTGTTATATTCTTGGTTCAGACTATGATATGTTAGCTTTGTTAAGCCAAAAACTTTGTTACGTTGGCATATATTCGTTGATCAGTATGATAATTAGGTACGGTGATGATAAATATTACAGTGTTAATACGAAAATAGTAATGATATGTTAGAGATATGTTTGAAAACGTATGAATAGGTTACGTTTTTGTATGCAACGCTAGTTACTTTACTGTTGTTAAGTATGGAACTTTGCTAATGTTAGCGATTTATTCAGGCATAGGGTATGTTCGATTTGATGTTGTACATTATATGTTAATCAGGTTTATGATATGCTAGCTTTATGATGTGAAATCTTTTGCTGTCACGTTAGCCGTTATTTTTCGTTGGTCAGTATGATAATTACACAAGATTGTGATAAATTTTTGTTAAAATATACTATGTTCATGCAAAAAATAATAATGATCATGTTAGAGATATGTTTGAAAAAGTGTGAATAGCTTACTGAAGCTAAATGTTAGTTACTTATAGTTGTTAATTATTGAACTTGTTAATGTTGACTGCTATTCGTGTATAAGATGGTGTTAGGATTGTGAGGTACATTATATTCGTAGTTCATATGATCCTATGTTTGCTTTATTAATATGAAAACTTTGTTATGTTAGCATATATTCATTGATCAGTAAGATACTCACACAAGGTTGTGATAAATTTTTGTTTAAAGTTTTACTATGTTATGCTAAAAACATCCAGTGACATGTTAGAAAAAGGTAAGTAGGTTACGTTCGCGCTTCAATGTTAGTTACTTTTACTGTTTTAAGTATGGAAGTTTGTTATGTTAACTGTTATTCATGTTTGTAAGAATGTGTTAGGTTTGGGAATTACGTTATATTCGTTTTAGTTCAGAGATGCTATGTTTGCTTTATTGATGTGAAAACTTTGTTACGTTAGCATATATTCATTGATCAGTATGATATTTAGACAAGGTTATGATAAAATTTTGTTAAATATTACTATGTTAATGTAAAAATATCAGTGCCATGTTAGAAAAAG
>JABUQX010101955.1:30000-35000 GCA_015478945.1 Trachelipus rathkii | reverse complement strand
AAATACTTACAGAATGAACCATAAAAGAAAAAGTAACAGAAATATCAATAAGTCTATTAAATTTAAAAATGACTTATTTTCATTATTCAGATGTTAATAATTAAAAATTGTATATTAAAAATATTACATTTGTTATATTATATTATAAATATTATCAATATTTGATAAAAATATATATATTTTATAAAAACTTAGTTTTAAGCAATAATAATGAACTTTTAACAATAAACTCCATCTTGTGTTTATATTATGTTCAGAATGTGAAGGCAAACGCCATCTACCGACAGCTTCTGCAATGTTTCATTTTATTATATTTACAAAAATCCATTTTTAGAAAAGTTAGACCATAAAATATAATTTTTTTTAAATGTATATAAAATATTATAATAAAAATAAAAATAAAAGTTATAAATTGGTCAAATGTAAATAGTAATAATATTTGTATAAAAACTTGATTATTATATATGTAACTTTTTTTATTATAACTTTGTACGACTTTTTCGTTAAAAATAAATAATCTGTTGTTTCGCTTTTGTCTTATTAGCCTTTAAAGAGATAATTCGTAGCGCTTTGCTACCACTAAGAGATAATTTGCTAATATAGAACAATAAGCTGAAATATCAGATCCGACCTACGAAGCCAGGAAGAAGAAGATACTACAAGAAGTTGGACTCCCTCGTCTCTCTACTAGAAGTTGGGCTGCCTCGTCTCTTGGACTCCCTCGTCTCTTGGACTCCCTGCGTCTCTACTAGAAGTTACGTCTCTCTACAAGGCTGCCTCGTCTCTCCCCCGGAGTTGGACTACAAGATCTCCGACTGGCCCTACTTCTCTCCCTCTCTCTGAGCCTACCAAGAGGCTTAGAAACCTCCTCAGGGTTACCAAGAACCCTTTGGACGATCTTCAAGAGGTTCTCCTGTCGGTGGATGGTGATATCTTCGCCTGACCTCCGAGATCCTCCAGTTAGTCTGCCACCTAAAAAGTAGTTTAACTATAAAGAGATAATTTCGCAGGTAGCTGCTGAGGTTACCTGTCATAGAGATAACTACAGAGAGTATTTTATATACTCTCTGTACCTTCCAGATTGTCCCAGAGTTGGCCAGAAGAACACCCAGCCTCCTGTTTAGCTAACGAGCTCGTGCAGATCAGCATACCCTCTCCGACAACCTTCGACCGCCTTTGCCTTAGCCGGACTTAATCCAAACCAGTCGACGGCTTGTCCTGAAGTGGAACAGACTGACATCGCGACATACATGATGATCATCCTCCGTCGCTATATAGTTGTCATACCAGATAACAGGATATCATATCAAGTGGTGACCATACGACCGATAACTATATAACTAGAACTGACGACTATATAAGTGTGATCCTAGAGCTGAAAATTTGATACCACAAAGATGGCAGACGATCAAGGACAGGATAACGATGAAAGAGAGGCAGAATCTATTTCAGCAATGAAAATTAAACCACCAACTTTTTGGGAATCCTCTGTATCAACATGGTTTCGTGTCATGGAAGCACAATTTCATCTCGCTAACATTAGGTCCTCAAGAACTAAGTACTTTCATGCTATGTCGCAAATTCCACCTGAAGTTTTGGATAGAATATCCCAAGCCGAACTTGATGCAGAAGATTATGACCGTTTCAAAACAGCGGTCATAAATACTTACGAAAAATCTAAGGTGGAGCTTTATAATGATCTACTTTTCAAAAAGGTCTACAGTGGCAAACCATCTATATATCTACAGGATATGAATCGGGAGGCAGAGAAATTAAATATTGGAGAGGACTTGGTCAAGGTGCAATTTTTGAAAACTTTACCGAGTCACATTCGCACAGCCTTAGCCGCCCATTCTACTCTCACACTTCAACAGTTGGGAGATTTAGCTAATGACATCTTGTTATTAAGCCCACAAGCTCCTGTCATGGCTGTATCATCCCCTGCCACCGCCATTGCCCCCGCCCCATCAAGATCAAGAGCAACCACTACTTTTGGCCTGGCGCCGTTCCACGAAAATCAACGACCAAAGGTGTGTAGAGGCCACATTTATTATGGACCACGCTCTAAAAGCTGTAAACCATGGTGTACATGGCCAAACAAAACGGGACTAAACATCCTACCTAATTCTAGACCTCCATCAAGAGCAGCATCCCCAACTCCGTCGGAAAACTAAAGGAGCAAGTTGACATTTGTGCCGTGTCAACTTCGCAGTTAACAATAGATGTACGGATTTTTGGCACCATGCACCAGTTTTTACTAGATACCGGAGCCAGCATATCTAGCCTTCCATATAACATGGTCTCTAACATGACGCTGCACCCTTCAAACGTCACTTGTTCCGCAGCCAATGGCTCGCCCATAAAGTGTCATGGGGAAATTGTAGCAAATATCAGTATACCAAAATTAAGAAGAGAATTCACCTGGACGTTTATAGTAGCAGAAATTACTATGCCTATTATTGGAATGGATTTTCTTCACAATTTTGGTCTCCTAATTGACTGTGGACAAAGAACATTGCAAGATACTTATACTACTCTTCTAGCTCCATTGAAAATAACCTCTGAGGAAGTACCATCTCTTCACGCTCAACTTCAAGGTGAAAATACAGACATAACTTCACTCCTACAAGATTTCCCGTCCTTAATTTCACCTATAGACATCAACAATCTAGTAATTAAAGATAATGGACCAAAACACTTTATAGAAACTGGTGATTCAACCCCAGTTTTTGCCAGAGCTCGCCGATTACCTGACGACAAGTTAAAGGCAGCAAAAGCTGAATTTGACATTCTTCTAAAAAGTGGAATAGTGAGGCCAAGTAAATCTGCATGGGCGTCTCCTTTACACCTCGTGCCTAAGAAAACACCTGGAACATGGAGACCTTGTGGGGATTTCAGAGCCCTTAACAGCATAACAAAACAGGATAGGTATCCCATTCCACACATTCAGAGCCTATCTCAACGCCTGCATAACTCTACCATATTCTCCAAGATTGACCTTCAAAAGGCTTATCACCAAATCCCCATTAGACCAGAAGATATAGAGAAAACAGCAGTCATCACTCCGTTTGGTCTCTTCGAATTTTTATCTATGCCTTTTGGTTTAAAGAATGCGGGAGCTACATTTCAAAGAGTAATGGACGCCATCTTCAGAGACCTTCCCTTCGTGTTTACCTATTTAGACGATTGTCTCATTTTTTCTACATCCAAAACTGAACATGAAAATCATCTGAAACAAGTTTTTAAACTCCTCCAAGAAAATGGTTTTAAAATCTCTTTAGAAAAATGTGAATTTAACCAATCTTCACTCAATTTTCTCGGCTACACCGTGTCTTCAGAAGGCCTATGTCCTCCCAACGAAAAGAAAGAATCCATCTCAAGTTTTCCTCTACCGTGCGATTCAGCATCCCTACGAAGATACCTTGGGATGTTAGGATACTACAGAAGATTTATCCCTAATTTTGCCAAAATCGTCTTCCCATTATCTGAAAAAGCCAAGTTTCATCCCAAGGATAAATCTCTTGAATGGACTCCAGAAGAAGTGACAGCTTTTCAAGATACTAAGGAAGCTCTTCAAAATGCCCTAACACTCCCTTTCTCTTTACCTAATGTCTCACATTTACAACTGGTAACTGACAGCAGTCAGACTTCAATCGGAGCAGCATTACACCAGATGATTGATGGTCAACCTGTTCCCATTGACTTCTACAGCAAGAAGTTATCAGATCCCCAAAGAAGATATTCTGCTTTCGACAGAGAACTTTTGGCAGCATATTATGCTGTCCTTCATTTTAAACACATGTTAGAGGGAAGAGTCGTCACCCTTTGCACAGATCACAAACCTCTTGTTTCCGCTTTCTACTCCAAAAATCCTGCAAAAAGTGATCGTCAACAGCGACATCTCTCAGTACTAACAGAATATATTTCTACAGCAAGTTATATCAGAGGAGCAGACAATATGGTGGCCGACACTTTTTCCCGGATTCATTCGGTATCAGTTGACGCTGTCGATTTGCCCGCAATAGCTCACCTTCAAGAAAAAGATGAAGAAATCAAGACCTATCATGATCGCCTTCATAATTATCCCCTGCAGGACAACCTCAAGATATGGTGCGATACCTCTACTTCTTTTCCCAGACCATTTCTTCCGAAGCCAGCTCGCCTTCAAATATTTAATACGTTGCATCAAATGTCCCATCCTGGTATCAAAGGTACTTTACGACTGATCAAGAAAAGATATTTTTGGCCTTGTATGGATCGTGACATTAGGCTTTTTGTACGCACTTGTGAGCAGTGCCAGCTGTCTAAAGTCCATCGTCACACCAAACCAACGGTCACTCCATTAGAAATTCCTTCTTCAAGATTCGAAACAGTTCATATAGATATAGTGGGTCCTTTTTCACCTTCGGCATTTTGTGGATCTTCTTCTCCAGTTTTTCGCTATCTACTTACCTGCATCGACCGAAACACAAAATGGGCTGAAGCCTTCCCAATTACAAACACTACAGCAAAATCTGTTGCCTATGCTTTTATGCAGTGGATATCCAGATTCGGTGTTCCTCTCTATGTGATTTCTGACAGAGGTCCTCAATTCGAAAGCGAGTTCTTCAGTGAGTTGTCACATATGATTGGTTTCCATCGTCTTCGAACAACCTCTTACCACCCACAAACAAATTCCCAGATAGAAAGGTTTCACCGATCTCTCAAGACTGCCTTGATGGCACGTAAAGAAAACTGGCTTCTGTCTTTACCCATCACTCTACTTGGTCTCAGATGCATTCCAAACGATTCCGGTTATTCCGCCTTCGAAGCAGTAACTGGAAAAACTCCACTTTGTCCTATGGACATTCTTCAATCTTCTCCTAACAACAAACAAGAAATGGATTCTTTTATGAAGAAATTTATCGCCCACATGAAAGAATTGGACTTTAGAGACCTTCCTACTTTTCACTCCTTCAACAATTCTTCATATATTCCGGAGGCACTCAAGACCTGTTCTC
>JABUQX010101955.1:12500-17500 GCA_015478945.1 Trachelipus rathkii | reverse complement strand
TTTAATTTATTGTTAGTATTATACTAATAATATATGAAAAAAATTACATAAAACACAAAATTAACGGATCCATATAACTCACAAGGTCCATTAATATATATATATATATATATATATATATATATATATATATATATATATATATATATATATATATATATATATATATATATATTATTATGTGTAAATATATATATTAGTATAAATAAATATGAATATATATTTATATATCTATATATGTTATATATGCGTATGTTATATATATATATATATATATATATATATATATATATATATATATATATATATATACATATTATTATTATTATTATTATTATTATTATTATTATTATTATTATTATTATTATTATTATTATTATTATTATTATTATTATTATTATTATTATTATTATTATATATATATATATATATATTATTATTATTATTATTATTAATAACAATAATAATAATATATTATATATTATTCATTATATATATTATTATATATATATATATTATTATTATTATTATTACTCTTATTATATTATTAATATATATTATTATTATTATTATTTTCTTATGAAAATGTCATAATATTAGTTTTAATCTTCTTATAGTATTATATATTATTATTAATATTTTTAATATACACATTTTATAGGTAGATTATATATATTATTATTATTATATATATATATATATATTATTATTATTATATATATATATATATATTATTATTATATATTATTATTTCCATAATATATATATATATATATATATTATAGCAAATATCTAAAAATTTAAAATTTATTTTAAAATATATAAATCTCTCTCTCTCTCTCTCTCTCTCTCTCTCTCTCTCTCTCTCTCTCTCTCTCTCTCTCTCTCTCTCTCTCTCTCTCTCTCTCTCTCTCTCTCTCAATTACCATTGACCTTATATGCTAAGTGAACACTGAGCAATTTATATTTATATTGTGAAGAAGGGTGGGTTTTTCATGATGACCCTTAATGATGCTTCTAGAATTCTATTTTTCCTGTAGAAGTAATTTCCTCCCCATGCATCTAGAAAGGGTTATAGGGTTGCTCTAATTTCTTTAAACTACAGGTTAGTTCACCTGTTTCTGCAAGACTATATTGTCATTTTAAGATCATGTAGTAACGTTAGAACTATTTCGCATTTCCATAAATCCTACTAAGATAGGTAATCGTAGGAATTTCACATACGTGATTAAAGGACGTTTTTTTTTATGAAAAACATATTTTCTTCACGTTTTTTTTTTCATTTTTCCCGTTTTTTCGTTTTTATTAAAAGAACATTCATCATGTAGTTTTTAGCTTTTAAATATATACCTTTTATACTCATCTGGATATTTAAGCGTACTAAAATTTATAAAAGTATGTAATTATTTCATAATTCCAACCAAAATGAAATGGAGAATAAAAGTATATTTTGTTTTCAAAAAAGTATATTACTATCTTCTATTTGAAATCAAATAGAGAATATAAATATATTTCTTTTTAAAAGCATATATATATATATATATATAAAATAAAAAAATATATATATTTATATATAAATATATATATATATATATATATATATATATATATATATATATATATATATATATATATATATATATATTACAGTTAACCACCACTCACGGGCCAAGCCCTTTTCAAGGAGGGGCAGAAAATAAAACATGGAAAAACCCACCCAATCCCCAGCCTAACGCAAATCTCTCAGGTGAGCGCAGACGTGGGCTTTAAAGAGAGGAAGATTAAATATAGTTGGAAAAACAGAAGAAGGCAAGGAGTTCCACAGAACAGAAGTAGCTGGAAAGAAAGAGGCACCACAACGAACAAGTCTGGGGTTCTCAATACTCACGCAAAATTCATGCGAGAGCATGGCACCCCTTGTATTGCGAGGGTGACGCAGTGGAGGTGGAATGCGGGGAGCCAACTTTTCTGAGCATCTACCGTTGTAGCACCTATAGAAAAAAGATAGTACGCCAACGTCACGTCACAGAGATAGAGGGCCAAGAGAGTTTGAAAGGGACAGTTTATTAGTCTCTTAGCTTTAGACTCAACTCTATCCAATAGAAGGGTGGAGCAAGGGCCCCCAAATGTGAGACCAGTACTCCAAACAAGGGCAAATAAAGTCCTTATATAACTAGAGTAGCTTTTCAAAGGAAAAAAATTCCCGAAACCTGAACAACAGAACTCTCAGCTTTTTGAGGCCACCTTAGCACCACGTAAAAATAAGTTTTCAAGAAAATTTATTGTTTAATGTTAAGACCAAGAATGTTTATGTTGTTCACAGGAGAGACGTTAGAGCCGTCGAAGGAAATAGGAAAGTTGGGAGGTGTTTTTGAAAGGGAGATGTAGAGAAGTTGGGTTTTTAAAAGAGTTAAATTTCACAAGGTTGTGTGACCCCACCGGGAAATCCCATCCAGATCGGCAAGAATAGAATCGGAAAGCTGAAGACGAGAGGCAACTCTAGAAGAAAAAGAGGGAGCAGATTTGAAATGAGTAGAAGAGTAGAGAGTTGAGTAATTGGCATAAGAGTGAACAGAGTTAGAAGTACAGCTGAAGAGATCGTTGATAAAAGTAGGAATAAAGTTGGAGATAGAGAAGAACCTTGAGGAACACCACAATTAACATGAAAAGGAGGAAGAGGTCGCTCCATCAACGAGTGCTGATATAGAGCGATCGAAGAGAAAAGACAAGAGTAAGCAAAGAGAAGGAGGAAGCCCAAAGGAAAGGAGCTTAGAGAGCAGAGACGCGTGCCAAGCCCGGTCAAAAGCTTTGTATATGTCAAACGCCACCACGCAAGACTCCCCATGGTCCTTAAGGGCAGAAGACCATAAATCAGTTAGATAGAAAGTATGTCACCAGTTGACCTCGAGCGTCGAAAGCCATACTGATGATCTGAAAGAAGGGAATGAGACTTCAGATGATCCAAGAAATGAGAGTTAAGAAGAGTTTCAAAGATTTTAGATAGAATACAAGTGCGAGCTATAGGGTGATAGTTTGAAGGATCAGAGAGGCTACCTTTTTTCGGGATTGGTTGGACATTTGCGCGCTTCCAGCACTGAGGAAAAGTATTAGCATTAAGACATAGAGAGTAGAGTTGAACGAGGACAGCCCCAGCTCAGAAGCACACTCCCTCAAAACACGAGGAGGAATGCCATCTGGGCCATTAGCCTTCCTGATGTCATAGATCTCAGGATCCCATGCACACGATTATGTGTAATCGCAGGTAAAGATAGGGGAATCCTGAGAGGAGAAGGAGTAGGAGGAGGAGAGAAGGAGAGTTAGCAACAGAACCGTCAGAGCGAATAAGGGGAGGAAAGGCAGATTTACAAAAGTTGTTAGAGATGTTTTTAGGGTAAGGGGCCAGAAATTTTTATCAGTAGGAGAACCAAGCAGGTTGTCGCACTTTCTTTTAGTAAAAGTGCGCTTAGCCTGTCGAATAGTATCCCTGCAACGATTCCGAGCAGAATGAAAATTAGTAAGAGTGATAGGAGAACGAGAGTTTTTCCATGCCCGATACGCAATGTCTCTCTCCTGAATGGCGCGAGAACAAGCTCCATCGAACCATGGATTTTGGGGAGAAAAAGATTTAGCTGAAGATGGAATGAACCTGCTCATCCCATCAGTGATTACAGTCCCACCTCAGCGATGATCGAGCATCCCCGAGTCAAAGCAGGATTCATTCCAAAAAAAGAAGAACGACGAAATGCCCTCCAACTAGCCCGATTAAAGGGCCGAAATTACGGTGGAGCTGCTGGAGAAAAGTATTATAATTAAGAGCTACAAGATTGTGGTCAGAGTTACCAATAGGAGGAGAAATGGTGTATTTATAACGAGAAGGAGTAATGGTGAAACATAAGTCAAGCGTATTCAAGAATTGGTTAGGACGATCTGGAATATGTGTAGGTTCCTTAATTAACTGTTCCAGATCGTTGAGAATACTGAATGTTTTGGCCTCCTCCCCGCCTGCATATATATATATATATATATATATATTTATATATATATATATATATATATATATATATATATATATATATATATATATATATATATATATATATATATATATATATATATATATATATATATACATATATATATATATATATATATATAAATATATATATATATATATATATATATATACGTATAGCAAATATATGTGTGTTTTTCCTCCTCTACACATATATATATATATATATATATATATATATATATATATATATATATATTAATTTTACTTCATTAATTTTATGTTAACAATTAGATTAAAAGATCAACAGGTAATAAAACGAAGAAAAAAAAAACAATTAAGACGTTTCTTTAATGTTTGTTTTTTTTTTATCGAAAAAACTACGTTTAAAACAAAAAACAGGTCATGAAAAAATACGACCCGCATCGCATACATATATCTCTACACTTTTTTCGTCTTCGCAATACAAAGGATGTGACTTCTTAATTCGACCAATGCTTGAAGAATGGCAACTTCTATCCTTTATATTGTGATTATTATCTTAAGGTGGCTTCACGCAAGCGATGTTCGCCGAATAGCCGAACTCCGCATTCGTGGATGGATCATTTTAGGCGAATGTTCGTTAATCGGGTTTGCTTTATCATACACGAAATGTTCTTCATGTATTGTTGGTAAAATGACAAACCAAATGGTAAAGCCTATTAAAAAGTTAGTAACAAAGTTCGGCAAATTCCGAATGTGTTTAATTCATCTTTATTTTTAAAATGTTTTTAACCGCGCAAAGGACAATTCTGGGATCCCTTTATGGGGAGTTGTTTTTTTTAGATTAAATCCTTATGAAAAATCTTTGTCATGACCGAGTCAGCAAATGATGGTTTCCTGTAATATATATATATATATATATATATATATTATTATTATATATATATATATATATATTATTATTATTATTATTATTATTATGTTATTATTATTATATATATATATA
>JABUQX010101954.1:15000-23305 GCA_015478945.1 Trachelipus rathkii | reverse complement strand
ACATTCCATGTACACATTACGATTCATACATTTCGCCGAAAGATAGAGGCCGTTTAACGATTCACGACCTTCTCCGAGGCCTGCATTGCATTCCTAGCAAGAGATAAAGTGGTAGTAGTGGCAAGCCAACCCAACTACCACAGTCCCCTTCCGTCGCCTTCTACGACACGCAGGACATACCATGTAACCCATTCTTTCATGCCAGAAATATTAAGGATTATGAGTAGGATATCATATATATATATAATTATTATTATAATATATATTATATTATATATATATATATATATATATATATATATATATATATATATTATATATTATTATATATATTATATATATATATATTATATATAATATATATTTTAAAGTCTCATGTTAAGATTCCCAGCTCAGAGCCAATTTAGAGTATGTCAGAAAAAGTAATTAGGAAAATAGATAGGGAGCGCTCCAGACTTTAGTGGTGGAGTACATATAAGATTAACTGTGTAGAAAGGCGTGTCACACGAGTCCTTCTCAATGAAGAAGATATGTGACTGGAGAGTTCAGAAGAAGCAGTGTCTATGTAATAGCGATAGAATAGAGGGAGGCAACAATTTGACAGGTTGAGAGAGAGAGAGGGTGAGAGCAGGAGAGTTTAAAAGATGAAAGTCCTAGGCTACACTTTTTTTAAGGAGAGCTGTGTGAGTGAAACCACCCCAGACAAAGTGCAAGCAACTGGGAGGGTGTGATAAAATTTGAAAGGCTGGTCAGAACATCCAACCTTTTAGAAGCTTGTTTATAAAGAGAAGTAATGTGATCCTTCTAATTAAGATCACAAGAAAAAGAAACACCAAGAATATTAAGGACACACAAGTTAGAGTTTTGTGATTTCAAAGGTGATGTTATAGTTGTGTGGAAGTTTGTCTAGTTGGAAAGTTAAGGAACTATATTTTTGAAGCATTGAAAACAACTTTGTTCTAAATGTCCCAATTATAAATTTAAGAAAGGTCAGGTTAGTTGTTCCAAGACTGCCCTTATATTGGAAGCTAATTAATGTGGGAGGGACATCTTTCAAACTGAAATAGAGTAATGAAGGTGGATTGATCGGCATAGGAGTGTGGATAGGTGAATAAGTAATAGTGAGAAGGCCATTAATGAAAAGTAAAGAGAAAGAGAGTTGGGATAGGAGAGAACCCTAAGAAACCTCACTGTTTATAGATTTGAAGGATGAATAGGATATGTCTACAACAGCTGCTATAGAACAATCAGAGAGAGAGAGGGAGAGGGACCAAAAGAGGGAAGTTTAGAACCCAAAGCTTTTTGCCAGACTCTACCAAATGCTTTCAATATTTCTTAACTCCACAGTGAAAGATTCACTCTATTGCTGCTAAAGGGCAGAGAATCAAGAATCAGAAAGAAGAGAATGATCACCAGTAGAGCATTTCTTATATAAACCATACTGACAATCAGAGAAAAGTTTAGAAGAATTTAGGTGTCTCCAAATCTTCCTCTTAAGGATAGATTTGAAAGCCAGAGAAGCAGCAAGTTTAAGCCATATTGTAAAATAGTTTAATTAAGGGTTGAGAGGGATCCCCTTTTTTTGCTACAGGTTCAATGAACCCCCACGTTCCCAGCAGGAATGGAAAGTCCAAGTTTAAAGCAGTCACAATATTTTACCAAAGCAATATATATATATATATATATATATATATATATATATATATATATATATATTATATATATATATATATATTATATATATATATATATATATATATATATATATATATATATAATATATATATATATATATATATATATATATATATATTATGTCATTATATGTTTCAAATATTTGTTAGCTTTTGATGTATTCTTTGTAATTTTTTATTGCACACACACATAAAACACACACATTAATAAGTTACATCCTACTTAATCCTTCCTGTTCGAATGGACACTCAACCAACAAAAATTGAATATGCAGTTGCCAAATACCTCAAGAACAATGTCCCAACTAAGAAAACAAAGTTTTTAAATCATCAAGTTAGCTACTTTAATGGTATGTTTTCTTGCTTTTCTCTACAGGAGTTCCCACCTCTTTAGAGGCTATCCTATGAGCCATTGTGTAATATGATGTTTGCAAAAATATTTTTGATAAAATTCTTGCATTTATGATTAGTAATTTCTATATTTGTATGCTAATTGAGTGGGTATGTTGGCTTGATAGTGAAAATGTATGTTATTATAATTACCATGAAACTTTTTATAGCATTTTTTTTGTCATTTTTATATATATATATATATATATATATATTATATATATTATATTTATATTATATATATATATATATATATATATAGATATATATATATATCTATATATATATATATATTAAATATATATATATATATATATATATATATATATATATATATATATATATTAATATATATATTATATATATTAAATAGGTGTCTGGAGGTTCGTCACTACATATACGCCCGCTTCTCTCTCTCTCTCGCTCTCCTCTCTCTCTCTCTCTGCTCTCGTCTCTCTCTCTCTCTCTCTCTCTCTCTCTCTGCTCTCTCTCTTCTCTCTCTCTCTCTCTCCTCTCTCTTCTCTCTCTTTTTTTTTTTTTTAATTGTTAAATTATTTAATTTTTTTTCAAGCTTTAAAGAAGATGAAGAAAAAGAGGAAATCTGATAAAAGAGAATCAGAACTAAAGCTAGAACCAGAACCTGTACCCGTAGAACCTTCAGAAAATGGTATGTATGTATTATTATTATTATTATTATTATTATTATTATTATATATTATTAAGCTCGTATTAGTAGTAGTAGTAGTAGTAGAGTAGTAGTAATTATTATTGTTTTTAAAACAATCTCCAAGTAAAAATTTAAAAATTTCCTTACCTTAGACATTGCAAAATTCACCCTAACAAAACCTTGAAGGGCAAGGGCATATATGAGTGGTATAATCTCCCTAACAATGTTTAGGAGTCACCCACCCACGAGTCTTTTTGTTGAAATATCAAAAACTTCTTATTGTCAAAATACTAACTCGCACATTCCTGCCTTCCTTAGGTCTATTTTTACAGCTAATGGGGTTTACCTATCGATAAATATTTTTATTAATGTTGTTACTATAGTTTTTTTTGTATTATTAACATTGATAATAGTAATGATTTATTGCTATTAGTTCTATTAATTATTGTTATATATATTAATGGCATTATTATCGTCATTATTATTATGTCATTATTATTTTATTAGTAGTAGTAGTATCCCCCTTATGAAGGTCGATTCGTTGTTGTTAAGAAAGGTCTCAGACACATATCTGTGAAATTCGTCCTTCAATTCTTTTGTTATACTTTGTTTGTTTATTCCTTTCCATTATTATTTTTTTCATTATTATTATTATTATAATTATTATTATTATAATTATTATTATGGAAAGGATGAATGATAGTCGGCTGGTTAAGCGGATGTATAGTGGCGAGTGTGTTGGGAACCGACGGCTGGAGACCGTAAAGAAAAAGTGGTGAGTCAGTACGAATGTTTTAGAAGGAGAGAAATGTGAGTTTGGTAGAGGCGAGAAGAAAGGTGTATAACAGGAGTTAATGGCGGGGATTTGTGAGGGGGTATGGTTGTGGCCACCTGGCCAAGGGATGAACCCTTACATTGACGATCTACCATAGTGAGTGTCCATCGCTGTCCCATGAAGCTTTAGGGTAGATTTTCTGACTGCGATGAGTTCTCACTAATTAATGGTTAATTAGGCTGGGCTGGGCTTTCTGTTTTCGACTTATGTCGATGTTCTTCTACTGCTTTTCTTTTCGATGCTCGACACGCACCTTACTTCCATGGGTAAATATAAGGAAGATAAAGAAAGAAAGAAAGAATTATTATTATTATTATTATATTATTATTATTATTATTATTATTATTATTATTATTATTATTATTATTATTATTATTATTATTATTTCTGACACATGATTTTTTCATTCTTATAATCATTATTTTGTGTTTGTGTTTGTCTTCTCTCCAAGTTTTCCCCTCCTTCCAATACAAACTCCATGGCCCACTTTTGGGTTCTATCCGTGTTCCCTCCCTCTACCAGGTGGATTTGAGTACAGGCCAAAAACCAGCTATTCTCGTCTTTCTCCGAGCGACCCATTATTGAGACCCGACCCTTGGCTAACCACTAAGGAGGCTGCCTAGGGGGTGGGGTTTTGGGAGGGAGGTTTGAGGGTAGGCGCCTTTGCACTCCCAGGTTATATAATCATCATTTGTGTTTATTTATTTTGGAGCTGATGTAAAAGGGAGAAAAATTATGGGGAAAAATAAAAAGAATAAAGCCTTAAAGAAAGGTGAAATTCAACATCAGTCGGACGCCCACCCTGAAACCTTACTACCTTTCCTTCGGCAGAGAAAAATAGTTGATTTAAAGCTCTTATAGACGAGATGGTTCACGTTCCTCACGATCGTTCCTAGAATCATCCTTTACCCCCATTAGATTTTCTAAGACTCCTGTCATTGTTCAAGGTGGGGGGAGGGGGCGTCAGTTTCTATCCAACCTACGTTACCTTCCGCCTCCTCTCCGGGTTTTTATACATATCCTCAGTGCTTCTATTTAAGTTCATCGACATCACGAAGCCATCTTGTTCTCAGCTACACGATTCCGCTTTAAGCACAAGCGACACTACTGTGCCTCTAATGAGGAATTGCTCCATCCTGGCCTCTGCTGCCTCTAGGTCTCAAAATAAATTAGTGACTTCTATATCATCAAACTTATTTTCTCAACACCTGATAATATTTGTAACACGCCTAAAGGTTTGATTTATGATCCGGAGATTCGTGCGGGTGCAACAGATGATATTCCCTTTCACTTTAAGAAAGGCCACATTATGGTTACCATTGTTTATCAATACCCTCCTCACAAGCATTCTCCGGCTGAGTTGAATATTCATCTCCTCCACCATTCAGCATACCAACCATTTCCTCTATCTAAAGTTAAAATTGCCATACATTTACCCCCCCCCCAGTTTAACTTTCCCTTTAATTTTCCTACCATGGTCCGCACGACCAGTCTGTTATGGTGTGAGTTTTGTTGATATTCAAGCCCCACTCAAAAATGCACGAAATTCTGTTTCCTCTCCTAAGTCAGTCTCCCTAGAACTACCTTTGGACTCTACTCTGATAATCTCCTAAAACACAAGTCGTCTGTAAACCTTATTGGGAATTCCTCTCTTTCCTCGAAATGTATCCGTCGATCCGTGCACTCTCTTTGGGCAGAAGGAATTAGCAGTCCTAATGCTCTGCACAGCCATAATCAAGTGACTCTGAAATTTCACTGGACTCTCCTGTTAATTTGACGCATGGGTCGGCATCTTCTGGAGTTCCCCTCGGACGGATTTGAACCTATCCTTCGGGGAGATTGGTGGTCAGTTGGAGATCACACGTCGATGAAGAGCACAGTTGTGACCCTCGGATAAAGCCCCCAAGCTTCCGAGAACGGACTCCTATGGTCCACTCTCTCTCTTTATTTAATCCCTCATCTCCTTCACATTCAATTGCCCATCCATTTCCTCACCTCAGCCAGTGGTAGAGCCTGCGTCATCTAGTGACCCCCAGTTCGGACCATCTTACACAAATACTGGACCAGACCATTTCCACCCATGCTGTGGGAGATGTCCTTCCCTCTGGAGGAAGCTGACAAAATAAAAAATTAAATTTTTATATGTATAATCTAAAGGCTGAGGTAAACTATGATAGAACGAGATAACAATTTGAAGGAATACTATTTTTTTTTGATTGACTACAAAACTAAGTTAAATCTAAGAAAGTAAAATCTTGTAGGTTTAATTGTCTGCTTGGATCAGAATACACATGTAATTTTTTTTTTTTTACTTAGTTACAAAAGAAAAGAAGAGGAAGAGGAAATCTGGCAAAAAGAAATTCCAACCAGAAGTAGGACTTGATCCTCCTGTTGAAAATGGTTTGTTTTTAATTAATTATTTTTTTTTATTTGCAAACCCTGAGTAATGCCACTTCTTCAAATCCGATTACTATGAAAATTGTAATAAGATTATTTTTTTAAATCGATTCTAAATTTAATTTTTTTTTTTTTTTAAATCATCAGTCTAATGTAAATATGAACCTACAGTATATATTTTTCTTACATCAAAGTTGTCCTTCTCATCAATTGTGTCCCCTTTAAATTGTGAAATTTATAAGTTGTCAACGATTAGGGATAATGTAAGTAAGAACTAGCAATGAAATGCATGGAAAGTGTTGTGAAAACTGTTAACCTCAACGATACCTTATACATAATTATAGCGAAAAGTGGGGTTGGGTTTTGCTTTTAAAAAGGGATTAAGAAAACTTTAAAAATTTTTTATTAATATTTTATTTAATTATAATATAATATATATATATATACTATATATATTATGATCTATATATATAGTATATATATAATATTATATATATATTATGCTATAACTCTATATAATATAATTATACTTCTATATATATTATATTATATATATTATATATATATATATATATATAGTATAATATATATTATATATATATAATATGTTATATATATATATAACGCAAGCGCTGCGTTTAGTGGATGTGGATAGCGCGACATGTGTGCGGATCTCAATTATGCTTTTACATTGAAAACAAATGATTGAGAAAATGAGGGAGAAGAAAAAATAAATTTGATATCTCATGACGAGGAAGCACTAGTTTTATGGACTTGCACTGGCGTATGATACGGATTAAATAGGGAAGTCCTCTACTCGGCACCTGCGTTGTAGTTGTATGTGTGGCTATAACTGAATGGAATGAAAAGTATAGTCTATAAGGCATAGTGAGCGTGCTTACAATCTGTTCGTTTAAGATATAAATTTGTGTTGAGAGCTTCTGCGATTCTTCATGTTTTATCTTTCCCTATTCGCAGGTGAGGCTAGGATGTTAAAGTATATTGTCGGCTCTCTTAATTGGTTATTCAATTTTGTCCTTTAATTATAGTGAATCGTATGTTGGGAATATGATAATTAGAATGTGGGATCAATTTGAATGGTTGGCAGGAGGATGTAATTAGTTAATGATGTGAGACCTGGCAAGATGTATGTGGAGGGTGCTCGATTTTGATTGCCCTACACCAAACTATTATATTGAGGCTGGTTGGTTTTGTGGGTAAATCCTGAAGAGATGTTTGAGTGGGCTCGCGCATATAATATATTTGTCAAAGGATGTGTAAATATATGGTAGAGTGGGGTTTCTGAAACGTATACGAATAGATAGGCAAGAGTAACGCGATATATGGTCCGGTGGAGTGAGAGACAGTCCTTCTCAGTGTGTGATGTATTATATATTTTATAATATTTATATTAGTATCTTTGAAGTGCTGAAGATAACTAAGTGTCTGGAGTTTTAAATTTATTTAGGGTATATATGTTGGATGTAAAAGGGAATGTGGATGATTACAGGAGTGTAGTGAGGAGCTTGTAATGGCATGGGAAAGGTGGCGGCTGCCAATTAATCGTTTGTGTGAGATGTTGAAAGGACTAAGTTTGATTGCGCTAGGGTCTTACAATGAAGGTGATTTATGTTGTTTACATCTGGCTATTGCTATCAGTAGTGAGTACTATAGGTTCTGTTAAATAATAGGTAATAGATCCTAAATTTACCATCAGTGTCATGTAGGACAATCTTATAAGGTGACGTGTTAGGATGTGAGAAGTAATTGTATAAAATGAGATGAATTGATATATGAGAGTTATTGTAGTGGTGTCTCATAGAATAAGGAATAAATTGAAATAGGAATTAAGATTCAAGTTATTTAATTTGTATGTGGTAAAAGTAGTGAAAGAATTAGATGTAAGGGTGGTAGGGATGGCGTTAAGCGGACGCATATTATATTATATTTTATAGTGTTGTGTAGGATAGTATGATGATCGACCTTTAGCTGTTCTCTGATCCAATAGTGAAAAAGTGGATTTGAGTCAATGAAGGATGCTAGAATAGAGAATATGATAGAGGTGATTTTGAATCAATAGGCTAGAGTAGAATAAGAGTTCATAATGAACTCACTGACTAAGAGAATGTCATACATAGTGATGGGTATTCATGTCATCGCCGTAGAGAAGTCGTGCAAGGGTGGATTTTCTGATGTGAAGCAGACGTTATTCACTAATATTGTAAAGAGGGAGGCGGTTAAGGCTGGTTTTCTTATTCGACTGGGTGTCATATTCTATGCTAATACTTTTCTGTTTCCGGTTCATGTCACGCACCTTACCCC
>JABUQX010101954.1:0-12500 GCA_015478945.1 Trachelipus rathkii | reverse complement strand
TAATATAGTTAGTAAATATTGATATATATCAATATATGAAGTAGTATTATATAGATAATTAACCTAGGCTACGTGCCTTAAATACTCGTCTCAGAGGGGTACCACGGGGGAAAGAAAAGGGAGAACTGACAGGAGTGAGCTTAGAGAAGACCGGCAAAAAAGGTGATCAATCGAAGACTGTTTGGCACTCCATAGTGATCACTAGGATAGATCAAGTTAGATTGAGATTTTTATATTGCATATGACCTAGATAGGATGAGCATATAAGATACTGAATAGTAAGTACGATTTATACGCGAGGAGAGTGGATTAGAAACAGTGATAGCTGTCTTACTACGCATAGAATGAGAGTAGCAGGGACGAGTGCAAACCTCCACGCACGGAGGGCAGTATAATATATATATAAATATATATAATTATATATATATTATATATATATATATATATAATGTATTATATATATATATATATATATATTAATATATATATATAATATATATATATATATATATATATAGTATATATATATAATATATATAATATATGTATATATATATTAGTATATATATATATATATATATTATATATAATATATTTCAGGAATAAGGAATCAGAAAATTTCCAGTTTGATGAAAGTGGAGAAACTACTGATGAAGATTGGCACGGAAAGGAGTTTGAGAAAGAACGGTTTTTGTATAAATTCACAACTAGAGAAATGGTGAATATAGGAGAACGTAAAGATAAAGAGGCTAACTCGTTTTATATTCCTAGACTCTGTCGCGAGTAAAGTAAATATTAATGTCACTCGTACAACATTCTCAAAAATGTTATATTGTTCTTTACGACGAAGGGATTAATCCAAGATTCGAAAGACACATGCACTTTTCTGTTTAAATTTAAAAACCCTTAACAGTCGTCTTGCATCAGTGACAAATTATTACTATTATACGAGTGAAAATTTCAACTCTGAATTCTTTATGAATTTCTTTAACAAAAATAGAAAGGACATTTCTAAGAGAAGAGTCCATTGGATAACATTCCTTGGAAGAGATTTTAGATACGAATCATCACTTCCGCATTACACTTCTAGCTTAAATATAATAAATAAATCTTTCTCTACTAAATCCTTTACAAGTTCTGAATTAGTTGACAGTGAAATTTTTTTTATAATAACCGGTGATCCAGGAAGTGGTAAATCGACACTCCTAAAACACCTTTCAATTCAGGTAAAAAATTTAAGTAAATCATCACTGATATGTTGGGTAATTTTGATCCCCCTTAATAAATATCAAAAATATCTTGATAAATATGATAGTCTTAATAACTTTGATAATGTTATTAAGTTTTTGGCTGAAATTGAAAATTGCAAAAATGATTTTTCACAAAATGTTTTGAGGTATTTTTTAAAACGTCGCTTGATTCTATTGTTTGATGGGTTTGATGAAATTCATAAACCGAGTAGGCAAGAAAAAATTCTGGGGCTTCTAAAGTTCTTAAAAAATGAAAACCTGACAAAGCAAACAGTGATTACAAGTAGACCTCATTTTGTGCGCAAGATTGAAAATGTTTTGGGATGTGTGGCCTTTGAAATTAAAGACATTAATGAAGATGAACAAATTAAGCTTGTCACTGATGAATGGAATGAGCATCATGGCAACACTCAAGTTAATTTAATTCAGAATAATGCCTCTTATTTCGTTAAAAAATTTAACAACACTACCATTAGGAATAAAAGGGAATTGTTAGGAGTTCCTTTAATGACATACATGTTTTCACATGCGTATATAAATGAAGCAGTGAAATATTCTCCAGTTTTTCCGGATGATGTCAGTCTAGTTCAATTATTTGAGAGGTTCATATTAAATAAGTTTGATATCGCCTTCAGCGAAAAAAACAATGTTGCAACTTGCTATCAAGATGATCTTAAAAGTTATTACAAGAAATATTATGGATTATTCGCCCTGCAGTACAGTGAAATAATTTCTGCTGAACATGTCAATATATTATTATCAAAAGATGATAAAAAAGAACTTTCTGACAAACGTATTGAGAATTTAAAAAGAATTGGCCTTATTTATGAGACAAACAATGTGTGCACATTTATACATAAAACGTTCTCTGAATATTATGTTGCTGATTTTTTACTCTCAATAATAATAATAATAATAATAATAATAATGGTCTAAAATCAAATACCATATGAAAATACCAATCACTTATTTATAATAGTTAATCTTGAAAACTATAAGAGTTTCCTTTAAATAGGGTAAAAGAAGAGACTCAAGAATCAGGAGAAATTGTGTACAGTCCAATCGCTGATCTCGAACTACCCAATAAAGATATTTTCTCCTTCGTTTATGATCTCAGCAAAGCATGGCAGCATAAGACTTTCACTGTGAGTCCCACCACCTTTTGATAAACTGTATATAAGTATATATTTAAACAGCTTTTGCGTAAATTTTGATTTAACTAAAGAAAATGAAGAAGTTTATCTTAAGCTGTTTGAATATATTCTCGAAAAGGAAAGTGAAAATGGATATTTTGCTTGTGAGTGTTTAGACCAGTGCTTGAGCCTTAGCTCAGAAATGCGTTATCGACATTGGAAAATTGCTAAAAAATTAATTATTAAATTCGGTCGAAAATTAGATGATGAACATGATACTTTCTATTATGTTACAAATGCCCCTGAGGAATTTATTGATGTATATCTTAAAATGATGAATGAAGTTAAAAAACCACATTGGAATAATATATTAGACCTACTATTTAGCTTCTACACTGACAAACTTAAAGAAACTATGGACAGACATAGCAAATTAATAGAGAGAATACCTGTATGGTATGATTTATTGAGAAAGAAACATGATTTTTATAATACTGACTGTAGAAATTTCTCAAATTTTGTAAATTCTTTACAAAGGGAAACTAGGAACTTTAGTTTAGTTTTCAAATTTCTTTTTGAATTGAAGAATGTTTCATTCGATGATTTTGATAATTATTATGGGGACCGTTATTATTCCGATCGATATGATTATGAAATTAAAAAAAGTTTATTCACCGGCTCAAATTACAGGCCCCCAGATTTGGATACTTTTATGAAAAATTTCCAATTGCAAGATTTTGATAAATCAATACATTCTTTAAGAGTTTCAAAAGATCAAAACTCTTATTTAAGTGAGTTATTAAAAACTTTGGATGAATTCATAAATGAAGCAGCCACTGAGGTTTTAACTTACTTATTTTCTCGAGGCGACGAGGAACATGTAAGAAGGATCTACAATGTTTGCTGCTCTTTCAAAGATTTGAAAGTTGGTTCCTTTTTATGGGAACAAGCTAAAAGGACGGAATTATGGAAATATTTTAAAATTCCACACAACAACACCAGAGATAAGAATTATATATATATATATATATATATATATTTTATAATAAATAATAAAATAATAAAAAATAAATAATATTTTAATATAATAATTTAAATAAATTATTAATTATATTATAATTATAAATTAATAAAAAAATATATATATTAATAATATAATATATATAATTATATATATATAATATATATATATATATATATATATATATATATATATCATCAACCTTCTCCCTTCTTTTCCCAAGACTGTGGGTAAGCGGTGCGTGACATGCAACCGAAACAGAAAAGTACGTAAGAAAAGAATATGACAACGGAGTCGAAAGAAAGAAAGATCAGCCTTACCCGCCCTTTATACCTATTAGTGAAGAAACTCGTCGCAGTCAGAAAATCTCACCATAGAGCTTCATTGGACTAAAACGAGGACGCCTCACCATGGCATCACGCCATTCACTCCTATTATGCACCCTTATTCTCGCCTCTGCTAAATTCACATTTCTCTGATCCAGGCATTCCTTTACTAACACATTCCACTTTTTCTTCGATCTCCCAGCCGGCCGATTCCCAACACACACATCACTATACATCCGCTTAACAACAACACGACTATCATCCACCCTTTCCACATGACCAAACCTCTCAAAGTATTCATTTATTCTCTCATTATCCCTTTCATCACACCACACAACCTCTCTAATATGTTCATTCCTCAATTTTATCAATTCTTCTCACACCTACACGCCCACTAAGATGTCCATTGAAACACTACACTTTAGATCTACCCGGCCTCTTCATCCCAGACCATAGTCTCACTAATATACATTAAGCACAGTAAAACGTAGCCTCATGCAAGATCCTAGCGCACTTAAGATTTAGTCCCTTTACATCCACCAACGATTTAATTGCACCAGCCAACTTCCTGCCATACACAACTTTCCTACTATATTCTGCATCATAAATTCCCTTTTCATCCAACATATATCCTAAATATTTAAACTCATACACTTGTTCCAGCTGCTCACCATCTAACATAACTTCATACCGAGGACTGTCCTCACTCACAGCCATAAACACCATACTCATATCTACGTTTACTTTCAAACCCCCATTTATACACACCCTGCCAAATCTCTCTACCAATCCTCTCAAACTCTTCAGATGCACAAAACCAAATCATGCGCACATAATAGGTAGGGAACCCTCCTCTCTCTTCTATTATCCATCATTCTAACACCATCCCCTGCCATTCCCACCACTAATTCTTTCATAACTCGCCAATCCATATACAAGTTGATAACGAAGGAACATAACACATCCCTGCCTCAACCCTCTCTCTACTATTAAACCAATAACTTTCGACTCCATTTATTCTTAACACGCTTCACTATCAAAATCGTCATACATACTTTTGATTCCATTCATAAGCCTGGCCACCAGCAATCATATATCACTAACACCTGCCATAGAGCTTCCCTATAAATTCTATATTACGCTTGTTGCAAATTCATAAAACCTAAGTACAATTTATTATCTCTCATTTCCTCATCATGTTGTTTCAATGTAAAGGTGTTGATGTCCACACACTCCTCTACCACATCTAAACGCACCTTGTTTCTTCCACCCACCAAGCGTCCTTCAGTCACCGACGCGCTCTTCGGAACCAAAATAACATCAAATATATCTTCCCCTACAACACTCCAATATACAATTCCCCAAATGAATCCTATCGGTTACCCACCTTACCCTTATGACCCTTATATAAGGGTATTATTTCTGCTCTCCTCCAAATCCCTCCGAACTATACCCTCCATAAGACGCTTTTGTTCACAACTTCAAGTCAATCAAATGCACTATTCTCGCCTCTCTTCTTGATCAATATATATACATATATATATAATTATATATATTATATAATATATATATATATATATATAAGTAATATATATATATATAATATATATATATATATATTATATATATATATAATAATATATATATATATAATTATAATTATATATATATATATATATAATATAATATATTTATCTATATATATAATATATATATATATATTTATTATTATATATATATATATATTATATTATATATATATATATATTAATATATATATATATATATAATATAATTATATTATAATATTATATATAATATAATATATACTATATATATATATATATTATATTATCATATTATATATTATATTATATATATAATTATAATATTATATATATATATATATTATATATTATAATATAATATATTATATATATTTATATATATATAATATATATATTATTAATATATATTATTATTATTATATTATATTATTATTTATATTATATTATTATATATATATATTTATATATATATAATATATTTCTTATATTATATATATATTATATATATATATATTATATAATATATAATATATATATATATATATATATATATATAATATATAATTAGGAAAGTACCTCCCATTGGGTTTATGGCGTGCACTGTTTCCCATGACATTCCATTGCCTAATGGTTCGCCTTTCTCGTTTGCGTTCATATACACACTCCTCTTCCAGACAACACCTTACAGAATTACCTGATATCCTTATGTGTAGGGAGAAAAAAACTGCCCAGATCGTATGTTCTGCGTGTCGTAGAAGACCAATAAAGATACAGTGGTAGTTGGGTTGGCTGCCCAGTACCACTTATCCCTTGCCAGGAATGCTAATGCATGCCTCGGAGAAGGTCGTGATCGCCGTAAGCGACCTTCTGTCTTTCGGCGAAATTGTATGAATCGTATGGGTAGATGGAATGTCAGAGGAGTAAACGATGATGAGAAAGGTGATGGATGTATTTAGAAAATGTAAATTTGATTTGCTTGCTGTGACTTAAACATGATGAAGGGAAGCTGTGAAGATGAGTGGTGTGGAGTGAAATGTGTACGTGTGAATGCTGGTGTTTAGAGGGATGAGAGGGGGAAAGAAGGAGTTGCAATTCTGATGAGTGATTGGTGGTACAGAGCTATGGTGGATTTTGTTTGTGTGAGTACTAGAATTCTAATGGTTAAATTTAAGTTTGAAAAGGTCAAGGTATGTGTGGTTGTGATGTATGGTCCATCTAAGGGAGTAGTATTGCCGGGAGTTGAGAGATAGCCTAAGGAATGCGTGCGTTGAATGTTCTTATCAGCGATAGCTGATAAGAACACGTGTTTCGAGATAAGAACACGTGTTTTGAGATAAGGTAATGGATTTGTCATGTTAATTTTTATTTATTTTTTATTTTTATTTATGTATTATTATTATTATTATTATTATTATTATATTATTACTTATTTATTATTAATTATTATTATTATTATTATTATTATTATTATTTTTATTTTTATTATTATTATTATTATTATTATTATTATTATTATTATTATTATTATTATTATTATTATTATTATTATTATTTATTTATTTTCATTTTTTATGTTTATTTCGTTATTTGTATTATTCCTGACGCAGCAGCAGCAGCGAACGTTGGAGTTGCTGACACCACAGAGCGCTTGAGCGCTCCGTCGCCGTTGCGGTAACGACGCGTCCGGTTCAGCTGACCGGTTCCGCCTCCGGTGCAGGGTCCGGGTCCGGTTCGGACATCGGTTAGTGTTGATCTGACGGTGGTGTTGTTGTTGTTTGTTTATTATTATTATTATTATTATTATTATTATTATTATTATTATTATTATTATTATTATTAATTATTATTTTTATTATTATTATTATTACATTATTATGAAATGATTTTTAGGCTCCGGCTCCAGCTCAGCCTATGGCTCCGATATACATCTACAATGGTTAAGTTTATCGTATCGGGTTAAAATTTGGAGGGGGGTTAGATGATGAGGTAACCTCGTCGTAGACGAGGTTACGTCCCCCACGAGGGGGATCCCCCCTTTAAAAAAAAAATCGAAATGTTCGTATTGGTTGAAATTTGATGAGAGGATTCAGAGTTGAATTTCTAGAAACACATGATATCGGATTCGGAGGAGTTGGCTCCGGCACCGGTGCTGGAGCCACTGTCGATGCCGAGTTTAATAACATTTCGTATAACATAACAATGTTGGTGCGTCCTTTATATATGTTATTGGGGTCGGTAGATTTCGAATATGATGGTTAAAAGACCGTATAGGGTGTCTAGGACTCCCACAAGGGGGACCTCACGGCCCCAAAACCTAAATATTGCGTAGAGTGACCCGTTCTTGATATTCAACCCCTCTTTATAAGGTGATCCACAGTGGGGTGTGTGACCCCCAAACCTGAAATAATTGACAGTAGAACGCCGAGAACATGGTATACCAGCCCTTTTTTGGCTGTATCTTAGGTGTAACCGAGGTATAAATGACTGAGGAGAAACCAATTTAGGGACGGCCCCCCAAACTGAACTATTGGCGTAGAGGATATAAACTCGGATACAAACCTTCTAAGATTGCATCTTAGATGCACCCGGGGTAAAAAATAACCGTGGTGGGCCAATTTTCTGCTTAAATATTGCCGTAGAACGACCCCCCGGAAAAAAACCCAAAAATGGGGGTAATTAAAACAGCCTTTTTAGGCTGTATGCTTAGGTGTAACCGAGGTAAAAATGACCAATGGGACCAAATTTGGGGGGACTGGCCCCAAAACCTGAAATCATTGACGTAGAGTGACGAATACTTGGTATACCCATCTTCTGAAGGGACTGCATCCTAGATGCACCCGGGTTTAAAACATAACCGTGTGGGGCCCCAGAATGGGTAACTGGCCCCCCAAACCTGAAATATTGCCCATAGAAAGACGAAACTTGATCTACAGCCTCCTACGATGTAAACTCTTAGGTGTAACCGAGGTAAAATGACCGAGGAGACCCCATTTGTGGGACTGGCCCCAAACACCTAAAATACTTGGCGTAGAAGGATGACACGGATAACAACCTTCTGAGGATGTATCTTAAATTAACAAAAGGGTAAAAAAACAATTCATCCCCATTGGGGAATGCTCTAGCCTCAAACATTAAATATGACAGTAGAAAGCTGAAAACTCGGTATAACCAATCTCACATAAGGTCTCACATATATTTTTTTTTTTTTTTTTTTTTAACATGAATACACCACTCCGGGCAATGCCCCTTTTCAAAAGGAGGGGGGCAAAAAATAAATAAATAAATAAATAAAAAAAAATTACATAAAGAAAAATAAAAATTAAAAATAAATGAAAGTTACTAAACCCACCCTGACAAGGCTTGCCTAACGCAATCCCTCAGGTGGGCGCAGACGCGGGACTAAAATAGAGGAAGATTAAACCATTGCGGAAAATAAAAGAAGGCTGAAGGAGTTTCCATAAACAACGATGGTGGCTGGAAAGAAGGAAGGTACCTATAACGAGTGAATCTGATCTTCATATAAGGTACTCACATCTTATATGGGTTAAATAGCCGTACACAAACCCCAAAGGGGGTTACCCCTCCCCAAACCTGAAAATCTGACATAGAATGATGAAAACTCGGTATAAATCTTTCTTATGATGTATCCTCATACAGAAAAGAAAAAAAAAAATAAAAAGAAAAAAAGATAAATAAATAAAAATTAAAATTTTTTTGGAAATTAAAAAAATTAAAAAATAAACATGTTTTAATTCTTTTATGTTTATAAACTTAAAAAATTTACGTTTTTTATATAAATCCAAATAGCCTCTAGAGCCTCTTGAGCCTCCACAGCCTCACAGCCTCCATAGCCTCCAGAGTCTCCTCACCCTCCTCAACCTCCCTAGCCTCACGACCCTTCCCATCTATGATCTATTGTTCTATTGATCAATTAAATACATTTTTTACAAACTTTTATTTATTTTTGTTTTATTATGCTTAACAGTTTTGTCTTACTAAATTTCCCTTTTCATATTTATAAGTTAACTAAAAAAGTCCTAATTATCACACTGATCATATGAAATTATAGCTAAAGTAACTAAAGTTTTCAATATCAATAAGCAAACATAGCAATCCACATGAACTACGAAATATTTACACTCACAAACCTAACACATCTTAAACATGATATAACAGCTAACATTAACAAAGTTCCGATACTTAACAACAGTAAAGTAACTAAATTAAGCGCAGAACGTAACCTACTTACAAAACTTTTTCTAACATATCACTGATATTTTTACAAGTTAACATTCGAAATTTAACAAAGTAATTATCACAATTCTTGTGTAATATCATATCTGTTCAAGTGAATATATTCTAACGTAACAAGTTTTTTCAACATCAATAAAGCAAACATAGCATCAACCTGAACTTACGCATTTGTACAAAACGACAAAACTCTAAACAACCTTATACATGATAATGCAGTCAATATTAAACAAAGTTCCATTCTTGCAACAGGAAAGTAACTAACGATGCATACAGAACGTAACCTACCACACTTTTTTTCCAACATACTCGCTATTTATTTTACATTAACAAAACAATTAACAAAAAATTACATCAACATAACCTAAGTACATACTATCAACGAAAATACCTAACGCACCAAAGAATTCCACATCAATAAAGCTAACAATCATACGCCTGAACTAAGAACATAATATACAACAACAAATCAACCTAAAATACCTTATGATCGAATAACATCTAACATTAAACAAAGCCACACTTAACACCAGTAAAGAACTAACATTGCATACAATACGTTACCTATTCATACTTTTCAAACATATCTCTAACCTATCATTATTATTTGTTACCATTACATAGTAATATTCTAACAAAATTTTATCATAACCTTGTCTAAATATCATACTGATCTTTGAAATATGCTTAAACCGTAAACAAAGTTTTTTCACATCCAGAAAGCAAACACAGCATCATCTGAACTATGAATCTAACGCACACTCACAAAACCTAACACATCTAAACAGCTAATAAACATTAACATTAACAAAGTTCCAACATAACATCAGTCAAAGTACTAACATTGAGCGCAGGAACGCTAACTTATCTTACACCTTTTCTAACATATCAACTGATATTTTTTACATAAACATAGTAACATTTAACAAAAATTTATCACAACCTTGTGTAATTATCATACTGATCAATGAATATATTAACAAAGTTCCATACTTAACAACAGGAAAGTAACTAACGCCGCATACAGAACGTAACCTACCCACTTTTTTCCCAAACATATCACTATTATTTACAATTAACAAAGTAACTTTTAACAAAAAATTTATCATAACCCTAAACCTAATTATCATACTGAACAATGAATATACGCTTAACGCAATAAAGTTTCAACATCAATAAAGCCAACATAACATAACCTGAACTAAGACAATAATGTACAACGACAAAACCGTAACATACCTTACAACACGAATAAACAAGTCGACATTAACAGAAGTATCCCCATACTTAAACAATAGGAAGTAACTAACATTGCCATACAATACGTAACTTATTCACGACTTTTTTCAACATTCTCTAACATTATCCTGTTATTTTACAGTAACCATAGTAAACTTTTAACAAAAAATTTATCATAACCTAACCTATTATACTGAACCAACTAATATATTTTAACGTAACAAAGTTTTCAATCAATAAAATAAAGCTAACAATATCATACCCTGACCTAAGAATATATATAATGCAAAACGACAAAACCTAACATACATTTTGCATGAATAATTCGCTAACATTAACGAAAGTTTCCACACTAACAACAGTAAATTAACTAACAATGCATACGGAACGTACCCTATTCACACGTTTTTTTTCAACACCATATCTCTAACATAAGTTTATTTTAAATTAGCATAGTAACATTGTAACAATATATTTACCATAACCTACAACCTAATATCAATCTGATCAACGAAAATACTATGCCACGTAACAAAGTTTTTCACATCAAATCAAAAGCTACATATCATAAACCTGAACTAAGAATAAAACATACAACGAAAAACCTAAAACAGACCTTATGCTCGAGTAAACTGCTAACATTAAACAAAGTTTCATACTTAACAACAGTAAAGTAACCTAACTACGCATACAGACAAGAACAGGCACGGAGCTGAGAGGTAACATATTCCTTACAAATCAGTATAAGCGATGTGTTTTGTTTTTTAATTTTTAATTCATTTCTTTAAAACCTTTTTGTTTTTAAAAAACTTTTTATTTTTTTATTTTTTTCTTTAAAACTTTTTGTTTTTAAAAAACTTTTAGTTATTTTTAATTTCATTTCTTTAAAATTTTTTGTTTTTAAAAACTTTTGTTTTTTTAATTTTATTTCTTTAAATCTTTTTGTTTTTTTAAAAAAAAACTTTAATTTTATTTTATTTCTTTAAAACTTTTTTGTTTTACTAAATTTTTACTTTTCATGTTTATACAATTCGCTTCACTTTTAATATTATGTATGTCCAGTTCACTTAAGAGTTTATTAGATACAAGTCGAGTTTTATACTTGGGTCTTACGAGCAAGTCGTTTCAGGATTGTATTTGTATTACCTGTTTCACTAGACTTAGCAGATACAAGTCGAGAAATTGTTCAAACTCCTCCCACTTTTTGTTTTTAAAAAACTTTGTTATTTTTAATTTCATTTCTTTAAAAAATTTTGTTTTTAAAAACTTTTGTTTAATTTTCAAACTATTTCTAAATCTTTTTGTTTTTTTTTTTAAAAAAAACTTTTAATTTTTAATTTTATTTCTTTGAAAACTTTTTGTTTTACTAAAAATTTTTACACTTTTCATGTTTATACAATTCGCTTCACTTTTATATATGTATGTCCAGTTTCACTAGAGTTATTAGATACAACTCGAGTTTTATACTTGGGTCTTACGAGCAAGTCGTTCAGGATTGTATTTGTATTACCTGTTTCACTAGACTTAACAGATACAAGTCGAGAAATTGTTCAAACTCCTCCGCACTTTCGAAACGTTATGCAATACTATGATTCCTTGTTTGGTTCGTTTTCGAAACATTTAAAAAAAAGTCTATATTTGAATTTCCCCCCTTTGCTTGTAAAGGGTCAACATAACACAATTTTATTAAAACATTTTTGTTTTGTTTTTTG
>JABUQX010101953.1:10000-14131 GCA_015478945.1 Trachelipus rathkii | reverse complement strand
TTTAGTTAGTGATTCGTTTGTTCGCTCTCTTTACTAAAATATCTATTATGAATAAATTACGTTATATATATTCATTCTTTTGTTTGAAAATAATTCTTCGTTTCTTTTATGACTAAATTTTCAAGGAATTTCTTTCTCTCTTTTTCAGAGGAAAATTTGAATCCGTTTAGTGAATCTTTTCTGTAGGAATGATGATTTCAGAGAAGAAAATATTTGTACCAAGAAGAATATTCTGTTATTTTTTATTTTTTATTTTTTTTTCTAACTGTATATTTCTACTTTGTTCCAATATACAAAGACACCGGCGGGCGGTTTGCTGTGATTCAAAATTAATTAAGACAAACGTCGTTGAAAAACACATATATTCACTAAAATATTTTTCAGGCTGATATACTATGTGGTATTACGACTGTAGTAAATAAACTGAGTCTAACTCGATTTATTTTGATATTAAGATGTGAGCACAGAAATTTCACGATGCGGCCGACTCTGGTCCCCAATCTCGGGGGGGGCTAATTCAGTAACAGCCTAAGTATTAGACAGTCGAATGATTTAAAGATTGTTGACATCTTTAACCATTATTTTTTAATTCTTGATTCTTTATTCTATTTCACAGCATAATATATCTTTGGTTTCCTGTAATTTGCCCTTATCATAGCAAAATATAAAGCTTTGCGTTGAAATCAATTAAGATAATAGTTGGTTAAAACTATTTTATATATATAATATATATATATATATATTATAACATATATATATATATATATATATAATATATATACTATAATATTATATATATTATATATAATATATATATATATATATATAATATATATATATATATATTATTATATATTAATGTATAATATTGGTAAAAACTATATGAGCCCCTTTACAAATATTCAATAAATCGATGAAGAAGGGATACTAACTACATTGGTGTATGCAAGTTCTGGTATATATTAAATAACTATATTTTTAAAATTCATGTCTCTGCTTCCGATATAACTCCCACTTGAAAACAACATTCCAAACTTAATGAAACAAGCTAAAAGATTGCCGTCAGGTATGTTATCATGTTTAAAAATTGCCCACCTAATGTAATCACAACCACTTAGAATCGAGCCACTACTATAAATATAATAAGATCATACCTATCTATATACAGTACTTATATCATAGTACTAGCTAGATATATATATATTATATATAATAATATATATATCAACACTCACACGCTAGTAGTAACTATTATATACATTCGAGGTTCAATATCCTAACCGGTTATATGACGTGAATAATGTTGATCCATATCGGGAGAGATGTGAGCAACTGGACGAGTTGAGAGGGAGGCGGACGCGAAGCGCGCAGTGCGCGTGACCGGATCAAAGATGTCGAAGGATAAAGAGATTGCGTCCATTTCCTGAGAAGGAGGCAGGAAATATCTGACAGCCCAATGCCGCCCGTGATGGGAACCGCCGCTATGACCCGCAGAATCCAATCCCGTAAATCTGTAGCACGCGACGCGAGACAGCTGAAGCCCGCGAGCGGCACTCAAGATGCACGACATCCAGGAGAGGACAGCAGAGAGTTGTGAGGGCTATCGGCACCACACGTTCTTCCACAACACGACCCATGAGAGAATAGCAACGGAGAGTGACGAGAGGCGGAAGAGAGATAAGATGAGGGAGGATGAGAAGAGTATTCAGGAGACGAGTATCGGCAGAACAGACAGACCAGATTGTGAGAGAGATGGATCGAGAAATGTAGAGCGAATCAAGAGCAGAAACTCACCCAAGACAAACAAGTGATGCACCCTCACACCCCGACACGCTGCAGACCGCCCCTCCACCAGGTACAACCATCCCTGCTATTTGACTCAGATGCGATCACCTAGGATGCTTCTACATGAAATAACATATAACAGACCATAGAACCCAATCAATCAACTAGACTGAGTCAATTTAACGATTAGGATGTTGGGCACTGTGACACCGAAAAGGAGGAGAGAGGAGGTGGAGGATGCATTGACTCTAGGAAAAACAATGCGCTAAAATTTAGATATTTATTTTATGCCTATGTACAAACAATTTGTTATAAGATTCGAACAACAATGAATTATATAATTAGTTGTTCCATGATTTCTGGGGAATACCCTGTATTTATAGCCACTCTTTCTTCAATTTTGTTATGTGGTTATTTGACCTCTTTAATAATAGCAGCATTAAGTATATATATATTATGCTATATAATTAATATTAATTATTATATTATATATATATATAGATATATATAATAAATATATATATATATATTATATATATATATTTATATATATATATATATATTTATATAAATATTATAATATATATATATATATATATATTATAATATTATATATTATATAATATATATATATATATATATATATATATATATATCATATAATATATGATATAAACGTCTGTGCAACCGATTTTTCATTTACAAAAAAGAAAAAAATATAAATTAACATTGGCAGGTACACATGACCAATATTTAAATATGATTTAATATATAATTATATATATACTATATATATATATAATATAATATATATATTATATATACATATATATATATATAACTATATATATATATATATATATATTTAACAATATACAATATATATATATTATATATATAAATTATAATATTATATATATATATATATATTTATATATAATATATTATTACTATATATATATATCTATATATAATATAATATATATATATATATATATATATATATATATATATTATATATATGATATTTAATGAAACTTTTATCAGGCCGTAAGTTATTCGCTGATTAGGTTCGGATAATAATAATATAAAATAGATTAATAAATATAATCATAATATAATTAATATACGCATAATAAAATAATAAAAATGTTATACAATTTTTGTAACTAATAATTCTCCGAAAAATATAAAATAAACTGCAATAGAATGATTTATAAAATAACTAATGAAAATAATAATAATACATTCAATAATGAATAATCAATCAATACTGTAATAAACTTAATTGGAATACATCAAATTAAACCGTAAGATATAATAATATAATGAATAATATCAAACTAATAATAATAATAATAATAAATAACTAGCAGAGAACAAATATAAAAGTATTAAAATAATAATTATAAAAAAATGATAATAGACTAATACTAATAATAATAATTAATTCATACAAATGAGATAATAATATAATGTTAAATGATTCATATTTATATTTAATTATTATTTTATAAATTTTAACTTTTGAAAAGATTTGAAAGTTTTTTTAAAATAAGTATATAAAACAAAGTATAAACAATCCTTACAATTCCTTTTTGTCATTTTAGTTATTTGTATAATAATAATCAATAATAATAGTAATAATAATAATAACTAATATATATAATAATAATAATAATAATAATAATATAATAATAATTAATAATAATATTGAATCAATAAAAATAATTAATAATAATAATAATAATAAAAATATTAATAGATAATAATAATAAAGTACAATGACTACTAATTACTAAGAATAAAAATGAATTATAATGAATAAAAAACCGTTTTATAATAATTTCATTTATTTAATGTATATTTATTTTAGATATCCGTATAAATATAGCATATCACAGTCAAATCTACTGGCAGGAGTAGTTTACGTAGGGTGGGCTCTACACTTTCAACCATATACTAGTATACTAATATATATAAGTATAGTATAATTATATACTGTAATTAGTATTAATATAGCTACTATATAAAGACATTTGATATATACTATACTATACTATCATTAAGCTAGTTATATTTATAATTTTCGGCAGAGTTTGATACTAATCAATTCATAATTCCTAATTTAATAATTTCCCCTATACTAATTAATTAATAATTATAAAGAAATTATTATTTTATATGGATTCTGTCCTGTCTTCCAAATCATTTTCTACAAAATATTAACAACTTTCATCTAACAATCTTTCATTTCATTCTTTATGAACTTTTGCTCTATTGACTATGCATTATTTTACTTTTTTTTTTCATTTTGAAATAGAACAAAAATGCTGCAGGAAATAA
>JABUQX010101953.1:2500-5000 GCA_015478945.1 Trachelipus rathkii | reverse complement strand
GATTCCATAATTTTCTTACTTAAAAGGAATTTATTTGAATTTTGAAATGTTGTGTTGTAGGAAAATAAGTTGCTCTCCATGTTGTGGAGTTAAACGTCATCTCTTATCCTCAAACACGTTACCCGCTTCTGAAAAAAGCTTTTTAAACTTTGAAGACCCGTAGAACTTTATATAAGCTGCGTTTCCAGAAGCCCGACTGCAGCCCGGGCGGGCACACAGGCGCACATGCATCGTTTCCAGAGCCCGTTTGCGCACTTCTACGTCACGTAAACGTCACAGTCAGGCGCCCGTTGTTAAATCCTCGATTTCGAGAATTAATAAACGGGCGGGCTGCGCAGAAGAATACTTTGTTTACAAACAAATCTTTTTACAAAACATGTGTCGGAAATGGCTTGCCAAAATTTTTTAATATTTCAGTTAACTTTTATATTAAGGATACTAATATATCGTATCATTTCATAAAATAGATACATATAAGTATAAGAGTCATGGGCGTAGGCAGGATTTCATTTAGGGGGTTGAGAGATATATAGATATATATATATATATATATATATATATATATATATATATATATATATATATATATATATATATATATATATATATATATATATTGGTATATATATATATATATATATATATATATATATATATATATATATATATATATATATATATATATATATATATATATATATATATATATATATATATATATATATATATATATATATATATAAAATATTTATAATACGTTTGTAATTAATAATTACTACTTCATTATCTATCGATTGATGTATCTTTTTCAGTTTTTCCAATAATAAACCCTTAAAAACGTCGTCTGGCAAAAATATAAGGTTCATTTTTTTATTTCGCCAAGATTTAGGGGCCCCCCCTGTATACGCCCATGATAAGAGTATTGTTTACAATTGTCAGCTGATCCGACGGGCGCGCTTGGCCGTTTCCAGGTACTCAAATTTCCTGTTCTCTGATTGGTTAATGTAATTTTTTTCAATTCGAAGCGTTTCCGAGTCGATTTTGCACACGGGCTGCACTCGGGCTTCTGGAAACGCAGCTATAGTATATTCCTTTTTTACTTAATAAATTTATTGATCCGCTTATCCAAATTTTGGCCTACAGAACTAAGAGCTCACATTATGGATATGACAAGATGCTAGATACTTCTAGAGAGACTCCACTTGTTAATCAGACAAGTTTTAAGTAGAAAATAGCTGCGTTTCCAGAAGCCCGAGTGCAGCCTGTGTGCAAAATCGACTCGGAAACGCTTCGAATTGAAAAAAATTACATTAACCAATCAGAGAACAGGAAATTTAAGTACCTGGAAACGGCCGAGCGCGCCCGTCGGATCAGCTGGCAATTGTAAGCAATACTCTTATACTTATATGTATCTATTTTATGAAATGATACGATATATTAGTATCCTTAATATAAAAGTTAACTAAAATATTAAAAAATTTTGGCAAGCCATTTCCGACACATGTTTTGTAAAAAGATTTGTTTGTAAACAAAGTATTCTTCTGCGCAGCCCGCCCGTTTATTAATTCTCGAAATCGAGGATTTAACAACGGGCGCATGACTGTGACGTTTACGTGACGTAGAAGTGCGCAAACGGGCTCTGGAAACGATGCATGTGCGCCTGTGTGCCTGCCCGGGCTGCAGTCGGGCTTCTGGAAACGCAGCTTATGTAAGGTGTAGCTGAAGTCGAAAAGTTCCGGTTCCGGCCGGAACTTCCGGTCGGAACTTTTCCAAGGTTCCGGAAAGTTCCGGTTCCGGCCGGAACCAAAAATTCTGGTTCCGGTACATCCCTAATATATATATATATATATATATATATATATATATATATATATATATATATATATATATATATATATATATATATATATATATATATATATATATATATATATATATATGTATATATATATATACAGTATATATATATATATATATATATATATATATATATATATATATATATATATATATATATATATATATATATATATATATATGTATATATATTATCAGCTACTTAAATCGTTCTTATTGTATATTTAGTAAATTTATTATTGCATTGAAAACCAAATATTTGAATTTCAAATTTTCTCCTCATTGATGTAATATTTATTAGAGGCAATTTATTTGTTTTTCATTTATTTAATATTCATGAACGTTATATGTACTGATATATATATATATATATATATATATATATATATATATATATATATATATATTTTTATATATTATTATTATTATTATTATTACAACATGCAGAATATCTATATTATTATACATATATATATATTATTAGTATATATACATATATTATATATATTATTATTATTATTCTTATTATAACATAAAGATGTATACATATATTATTATTATATATAAATATATATATATATTATATATACATATATATATATATATATATATATTATATATATATATATTATATATATATATA
>JABUQX010101952.1:32500-44422 GCA_015478945.1 Trachelipus rathkii | reverse complement strand
CGTAGGAAATGGACAATCTCAAATTGGATACATAATAAGTATAGTAGATGAGTTCAACAACAGGAGTCCTTTATATTGGAAATCAAAGGTGGCAAAGAGAGTGGCGAGATCCACTCTAGAAGCGGAGGCATTGGGTTTAGGTGAGGCTGCCGATGCTGGAATATATCTGAAAGCTTTATGGGAAGAAGTAACTGAAGAAAACCTACCAATATTGATGAGAACAGATTGTCAAAGCCTTGAAAGAGCACTACACTCAACTTCGGCAGTACTAAATAAAAGACTAAGAATAGATATGGCATATCTCACAGAAATAATCGAGGAAAAAGAAATAGAAGAAATCAAATGGATAAAATCACAGGAACAGATCGCAGACATCTTAACAAAAGAGGGTGTAAAGAAAGAAAATATACTGAAATATGTTAACAACGTAATAACGTAATATGAAGACATACTACACTCATAGCAAAGGAATAAACAAGAATAAGAAGAAAAAGAAAAAAAGAAAAAATAGAAATAAAACAAAAAAAGAAAAAAGAAAAAATAGTATGAGTTTGATAATTATTTTATATTCTATGCCAGTAGTTAGAAAAACAAATATATGTACTGTCGTAGCGGGTAGTTTATTATTAAAATATAATAATGAAACTAATATATATAATATTATTGTTTCAGAAATTGTAGAAATAAATGAATAAATAGAAATAGTTTAGTAAAGTAAAATTAACTGTAAGAGTCGCAGGCTTTCCATTACAACGCCTTTAGTATTATTTTCTTTTTTGGTTGATATAATTTTATAAAGAGAAACAACAAGAATTATAAGAATACAAGGAATAGAGAAAACAATTAGGAAGAGAAAAGGACATTGGAAAATAATAAAATAAAAAATAATACCAAGAACATAGGTTGCGCAACCAAAGGAAATAACAAGACCAGAGGAAATAACCAGACCAAAGGAAATAACCAGATCAAAGGAAATAACCAGACCAAAGGAAATAACCAGACCAAAGTAAATAACCAGACTAAAAGGAATAACAAGACCAGAAGGAATAACCAGAAGAAATAGGAAAATATTATCTAAAAGAATATATCATCATCATATTTAAAATGGGTTACACTGTTTCCCATCGTATAATCATTCATATTCATCAGCAACAACAATCATAAGAGGAACATCAGCATCAGATTACAAAGAGATACTACTTCATCTGAGAGGTAAGTTACCACGAATTTATATATATATATATATATATATATATATATATATATATATATATATATATATATATATATATATATATATATATATATATATATATATATATATATATATATATATATATATATATATATATATATATATATATATATATATACAGTGCTCGGTCTAAATATATATATAATATATATATATATATATATATATATATATATATAACTATATATATATAACTCTTTATATAATATATATATAATATATATATTTATATATATATATATATATATATATATATATATATATATATATAATAATAAGTTATATATATAATATATATATATATATATATATATATATATATATATATATATATATATATATATATATATATAAATATAATATAATAATATATATATATATATATATATACCAAATAATAATATGAAAAATATATATACCGTATATATATATATATATATATATATATATATATATATATATATATATATATATATATATAGGAGTAGACCTTTCAAAAGATAAAATGAATCTTAATAGCCTATTTTTGCACTCTGTCCTTTAGCTTTAAAATGGTATATATAACATTATATATTTTTATATATTAATATAACTTACAGGCATGTTTATTGAGGTAGGTGAAAAAAATGAACCCGGGGTGAAGTGGGCCAAGGGATGGGGTGGAGTGGGTCTTTCTTAATTTGTGTAAAGTAAAACAAAACTAGAAATAAACTAAATAGCTTATCTTTTCACACTATCTTTTAGCTTTAAAATGATATATATATCATTATATATTTTTATAAATTTAATGTAAGTTAGCCTATTTTTTGTTAGTGAGGTAGGTGAAAAAAATTTTTTTTTTTTGGAATTTTCAAGAATTTCCAAATTTTAATACCTAGGGTATTTCATCTTTCAGTTATAGCCTATTTTTGTATTTTATTTTTTCCTTATTTTTAATAAATTGTTATTAATTAACCAATTTATTCCTTAACTTAATCATTTCTTAACCTAATGTCTTAAACCTATTAATTTTTCCTTAAATTTACTTAAGCTAAACATGGTTGGGTTTAACCCATAAATGTTCCAGTCCTGGGATTTTGTATATGCCCCTCTCATTAATGAGTATTGGATCATTAATTGTTTGTAAACATCCTCTACTGGATAGTTGTGGACATCTTCAATTTTAGGCCACTTCCAGTGCCCCCAGACATCTGCATGCATTTCACTGAAACTGTCTTTTTATTTACCCTCATAACCAAACCTGGAAACTTCTCTCTTTCATATTCAACTATTACATATGTAATATTTTCTTTAAATTCCATCCTTGGCCTTTTAGCTGCTTTACCTTCATTAAAACATCAAACCCTTCTACTATATCCGATAGGGATGTCTCACTACCACTCAAATCTTCAACTATTAATCTTTTTTTAGGAGCAGATTTCTTGCTTTTTAACACATTTATCCCTGAGGTCTCTCCTTCCTTTTTGTCTTTTTGTTCTTTAAGCCTACTAAGAACAGAGTCCTCTGTTAATATTTCTCCTGCTTTTCTTTGTTACCCTTTTCCTTTTTCCAACTTCACTGTTAACATTTTCAACATTTTTCGGTGAAATGACTTCAATAATCGACTTCCTTAGGATTTTCTTTGGCGTTGGTATTTCATCTGCAGATTCTATAGGGTTCTCTTCCAAATTGCTTGGTTGCACGCATTTTCTCATCACAATTTCTTTATTAACCAGATACAGACCTGTTCCTCTGAAACCAGCTACTGCATGATTTGGGGAAAGTTGGTCGTCCCATAATTTGTTCAGTAGCTTAGGAAATATTGCCTTGTCTACAGTTTTTATCATAGCAATGTTTCCCTTTATAAACTGTGAATGTTGGTAAGTACACTCCAGTTGCTGAGACACAGAACAAAACCGAAAAGCTTGCTTTTCCCTCTGTTGCAGACAACTTGTAAGCAGTGTGTGACTTAGGATCCACAAACACTGTACCGAGCCTTGGGTCAGTAGTTAACGCAGTCTCATCAAGATTAAATATCCTTTTTGGATCATTGAACAATCCATTATCTTTTAAAGTTTTTAAAGTAATTTACTTTGGGGTCATAAGCAGTAGTAGTTTTCCTGATGTACGTTCGTGGCATAGTGTAGGGTAGGTATTGTATTTTAGCAAAGTAGCATACAAAAGGATAGGCTAGCCTATAGGGATATTAGTAGGTAGGGTTTTAATTATAATGATTAGGTAGACAATTAATAGGTGTTAAGGAATTAGGTTAGGAATGTTATTTTTATAAATTTTGCAAAAAAAAGAAAAAAAAAAAATATATATATATATATATATATATATATATATATATATATATATATATATATATATATATATATATATATATATATATATATATATATATATATATATATATATATATATATATATATATATATATATAGGCCTATATATGATCCTATAGGCTATATATATGGGTATAATATTAAAAAAAAAATTCGGTTAATTTTTGGACAAGTGGCCCATTTCACCCCGAGTGAATCAATAATTAATTAAAAATTAATTATTTATTTTGGCCACTTGATATTTGGTGTGTATAATCTCTAGTAATACAGCTTTCTAACATACCAAAAATAATTCCTCTATGACTTACAGTTTTTGAGAAAATCAGAAGTTCGTTAAGGCTAATTTTTAAGCGTAAAATTTTTTGCACTTTTGGTGAAAAAAAAAAGTAGTAAGCGTAAATAAAAAAGAAAAATTCTATTAAGACCTTTTGTAGAGCATAAAGTTGCCTATCTAACACTGTAATCATATTTAAAAAATATAAAGTACAAGCTGAGATATTTAACAAAATTCAAAAGTGGCCCATTCCACCCCATGGCCCATTTCACCCCGGTCTACCCTATATATATATATATATATATATAGAATATATATTTATAATATATATATATATATATATATATATATATATATATATATATACCTATATATATATATATTTACACCCTATATATATATATATATACCTATATATATATATATACACCTATATATATATATATATATATATATATATATATATATATATATATATATATATATATATATATATATATATATATATATATATATATATATATATATTTTATTTGATCATTTGACAGAACAGACATTTGGTTGAACATAAATTTGGTTAGGTTTAGTTAAGTTAACTTGGAAAATAAAGGTTTTATATAACATTTGGTTATGTATTCCTCCCCCCCCCCCTGTGTTTGATGGTGGGAAAGAATTCTCACAAGGTACGTTCTGCGTATGGTAAGAGGCGACTGAAAGGGCAGTGGTAGCTGTGTTGGGGGGTCCTGCTACCACTTATTGCCTAAAAATGCTCATGCATCCTCAGATTTCTGGTACTTGTTTGCACACCATAATCCCAGTCCTGGGAACTTAGGACCAGGGTTGTGGAGTCGGTTCAAAAATTTTCCGACTCCGACACCACCCTCTTCAAAATTACCGACTCCAACTCTGACCTCTTGAAAATTACCGACTCCGACTCCACCCTTTTGAAAATCAAAATTACCGACTCCGACTCCACCATTTTCAAAATTGCCGACTCCGATTCCACTCTCTTCAAAACTACCGACTCCCCGACTCCGACTCCACAACCCTGCTTAGGACAGATGATGATAAAAATTATTTTATGTTTCAGAATTTTATTTTAATGTTCGGCCATATGTCCGAGAACTTTTATGTTATTGCATTACATATTCCTTTTGTTTTGAACCTGCAGAAAAGCTGATACAGCAGAACTTGATATGCGTATGACTCCTCTGCATTTAGCTATACAGAGAGAAGATCTGAAAATGATTAAGACGATTATGATGTTAGGTGTGAGTGTCGATGCCACCGACTGTAAAGAAAATTCTATTTTTCACGCAGCTGCAATAACTAATGCCAAAATTATTGAGGTATGAGTTTGTACATATTTTTAAAATAGCGCACATTATTATTATTATTATTATTATTATTATTATTATTATTATTATTATTATTATTATTATTGTTGTTGTTGTTGTTGTTGTTGTTTTTGTTTTTGTTGTTATTATTATTATTATTATTATTATTATTATTATTATTATTATTATTATTATTATTATTATTATTTCAATAGTAGAAAATAAATTAATATATATGATTTATAAACTTGTTAAATTAGTGATAAAGGGAAACTGATAATGGTGGTAAGAGGAACTGTAGAAACTATAGGGGGGTATTAGTTTATTGAGTGTTGTAGGGAAGATATTATATTCAGGTATTTTGGTTGAAAGAGTGCTTCGAATGACTAAGTGGTTGATTGTTGAAAAGCAAGGTTCATTTAGAAGTGGTGGATGTTGTGTAGGTCACATTTTTACATTTAAAGCAGTACCCTGAATTTGTGTACCACACCGCACCAAAATGAGTGAGAAAATTTGAGAGAAGAATAAGTTAAAACCTTATTTAGATTTTATGGACTTGCAACAGGCGTATGACAAGATTAAAAAGGAAGCTCTGTGGTAGAGGAGTTAATGATATACCGTATGGTACTGGTGGTAGGAAAGTTGCTAGTGGTAGGAAGGTGGCTGGTTCAGTTAAATCTTTGGTGAATGCAAGGGTTCTAAGTCTCGAGTTGCGCTACGGTTTTCTGTGAGGATGTGTTGTTAATGATGTTAATGTGTTGTAGTGAAACTATGATGTGGAATAAGAAGTGTAGATCTATGGTGGAGTTCGTTCAGATAGATAATCTTCGGTTTGTGTTAGGTAGGAGAATAAGTGATAAAATGAAAAATGAACATAATTGGGGAGTTGTGTGGTGTTAAGAACGGAGTAGATGAGAAAATGAATGAGTGTGTGTTTAAAAGTGCTTGGTCATTTGGAAAGGATGGATGGTAGTCGATTAGTTAACTGTTGTATAGTGATATGTGTGTGTTGGGAAGCGACCGACCAGGAAACCGAAGAAAAAATGGATTGAGTCCATAAAAGTGCCTGAAGGAAAGGAATGTAAATTTAGCAGAAGAATGGTGCATAATAGGCGTAAATGTTGTGGTTTTGTGTGGGAGAATGGTTGTGGGCTTGGTCCAGGGGATGAAGTCTAACACTGACTAGATACTTCAGGTGGGGTCTCGCTGTGTATGAAGCTCTAGAGTGGATTTTACTTCGACGGGCTGGCACTTGAGGGTATAGGGGTTGGGCTTTCTTTTCGACTTTGGTTATGTTTTTCTACTTAACTTTCTGTTTCCGTTGCATGTTTGCGTACCTCACCCCCAATCTGCAGAGAGCTTTGGGTAGGCTGTGGTTATGATGATGATTTAAATAGTAATATTAATTTAAAGTTTTTATTATTTCTGGTCAAGAGTAAACTGTATGAAGCCTCTCCGATTAGGCTTCATTTTAATGCACAACAAGCAATCTGTTCAACATTTGGTTGCTAGAGAATAATGGACGAACCTCTTAGTAAAATTAAGTGGAAACTCTGTAGAAATAATGGATGTTGACAATCCTGACCCTTGCGAAAAGAAAACGAATAAAATTGCGGATCAAACCTGCATTAAGTACGAACATCCCACGACAGAAAAATAAAACCAAAAAATCTTTGCAAAGAATTTGAGTCATGTAGTTCAAACCAAGATTCGGACATTGATAAGATCGGCACCATATATTTTTTGACGAAGAAGTGATACTATCTAAGGAAATACTGATACGAGGCTAGGCAATTAAAGGAAGCTTCTATTTTGTTCAGAAGAGTTTAACCATTGATAGTGATATGGATAAAGATATTATTAGGTAGGCCTATTGAATAATATTATACTGGTAATAGTGATGGTGATGGTAGTGATAATGATAATATTAATAATAACCACCACCTCCTTGAATAGGGCTCTGCCCGTAAGTTGTGGCGACATTTGTAAAAAAAAGTTAGGTAATATTATGACCATAACTTGTGCTACTGGTTTCTGACTATTTATTTAAAGTATCAAAACTATTATTATTATTATTATTATTATTATTATTATTATTATTATTATTATTATGTATATTATTATTATTATTATTATTATTATTATTATTATTATTATTATTATTATTATTATTATTATTATTATTATTATTATTATCATCATCATTATTATTATTATTTACAGGTTGTTACAGCAAAGGAATCTAAACTGTTAAACGCTCAGAATAGCGCTGGCAAAACCCCATTACATTTGGCTTGTGAAGCTGATAAGCCAGAATGTGTGAAAGCCTTGTTAATCAGTGGGGCAGATGTGAACGTCGCAGCAACCCACACCGCATCACTACCTATTCATTCTGCCATAGAATTTGATAGTACCACCTGCGCTAAAGAGATTATCAAGATGTATCCAAACCAACTGTATGCAGAGGTAAGTTAATATATAGTAATTGACATAGTGTGTCTTTCCGCTTTATTTTTCCATGTCCCAAAATTATAAAATTGAACAACACCAAACATAAAGTCACGGTGACTTAAAACTCTTACAGTATTGTATTACGTCAGTCTTACTAATTCTGTGATCCTAAGTTTGTGTTTTGATACGTCGCGTAAACACACTCGACGAATTTCTATCCAAACATGTTCAAATGCCTAAAAGTGTGTTAAAAATCGAATCAAATATCTAATTGCCATATTCGTATAGGGCAGTACCTTCAATCCTAAGGTATGACTCATTCAAATTTTTATTGTTATAAATATTTTAAGAGGAGGAGAAGAGAGAGAGAGAGAGAGAGAGAGAGAGAGAGAGAGAGAGAGAGAGAGAGAGAGAGAGAGAGAGAGAGAGAGAGAGAGAGAGAGAGAGAGAGAGCGAGAGAGAGAGGAGAGAGAGAGAGAGAGAGAGAGAGAGAGAGAGAGAGAGAGAGAGAGAGAGAGAGAGAGAGAGAGAGAGAGAGAGAGAGAGAGAGAGAGAGAGAGAGAGAGAGAGAGAGAGAGAGAGAGAGAGAGAGAGAGAGAGAGAGAGAGAGAGAGAGAGAGAGAGAGAGAGAGAGAGAGAGTTTTTTTGTTATATATATAGAGAGAGAGTTTTTGAGAGAGAGAGAGAGAGAGAGAGAGAGAGAGAGAGAGAGAGAGAGAGAGAGAGAGAGAGAGAAGTTAATTGCTAAACGAAAGAGATTAGTACATAATAGGAAGTAGACTGGCGTAATTTTGTTGGGGACATGGTTATAAGCCTGTCCCAAGGGATGAACCGTGACATTGACGAGATACCACAGTGAGGGTCTGTCGCGGTGTTGTGAAACTTTAAGATGAATTTTGGCTGCGATGGCTGCACACTTATTGGGGGGGGGAAGACTTTCTATTCACTTTAAGGTCATATTCTTCTATTTAACTATTGCATACCAGAACTATATATATATATATATATATATATATATATATATATATATATATATATATATATATATATATATATATATATATATATATATATATATTTATTTATATGTTTTTATAGCAGACTCATATAATTATATGCGGATGATTTGGTTTAACTGTGGCGAATCTGAAGAAAGTTTGAGAGAAGTGATTGGTAGAGAGATTTGGCAGGGTGTGTAAAAAAGAGCATAGATAGGAGTAAGGTTATGGTTGTGAGTGAGGATAGCCCTCAGTGTGAAGTTATGTTAGATGGTGAGCAGCTGGAACAAGTGTCTGAGTTTAAATATTTAGGGTATGTGTTGGATGAAAGGGAACTGATGATGCAGAGTGTAGTAGGAAAGTTGTGAATGGCAGAAAGGTGGCTGGTGCAATTAAATCGTTGGCGAATGTAAAGGGACTAAGTCTTGAGTGTGCTAGGGTCTTACATGAGGGTATGTTGTTACCTGTGTTATTGTATAGTAGTGAGACTATGGTCTGGAATAAGAGGTATATATCTAAAGTTCAATGTGTTCAGATGGAAATCTTAGGGGCGTGCTAGGTGTGAAAAAATTGATAAAATGAGGAATGAACGTATTAGAGAGTTATGTGGTGTGAAGAAAGGGGTAAACGAGAAAATAAATGAAAGTATGTTGAGATGGTTTGGTCATGTGGAAAGGATGAATGATAGTCGGTTGGTTAAGCGGATGTATAGTGGTGAGTGTGTTGGGAACCGACCGGCTGGGAGACCGAAGAAAAAGTGGATTGAGTCAGTAAAGGAATGTTTGCAGGAGAGAAATGTGAGTTTGGCAGAGGCGAGAAGAAAGGTGCATGATAGGAAAGAATGGGGGGTATGGTTGTGGCCCACCTGGGCCAGGGGATGAACCCTACACTTGACGATTTACCATAGTGAGGATCCGTCGCGGTCCCATGAAGCTCTAGAGTGGATTTTCTGACTTCGACGAGTTCTTACTAATTAATGGTACAGAGGGGGCGGTAAAGCTGGGCTTTCTTTTCGACTTTTGTCATATTCTTCTACTGCTTTTCTTTTCCGATGCTTGTAACGCACCTTACTCCCAGTCTTGGGGAAAAGAGAAAGATGAAAAAAGAAAAAAAAAAAAATATATATATATATATATATATATATATATATATATATATATATATATATATATATATATATATATATATATATATATATATATATATATATATATATATATATATATATATATATATAAAACTGAGCGCGCCTATAGTGGCCTGCGCCTATGCGTCTATGCCGCCGGACCTAGTGCGCCTAGCGCCTATGCGCCTATATTTTTGTCACATCAGCGCCTATTCACCTTTGCGCCTATGCGCCTGCGACTTTTCGTCGGCCGGTGGCTGTTTGCAAAATTTATTTGCAAAGTAAACTTTAGTGCGATAATAAAGCATGCTTTTATAAGGAAGAAAAACACATTTATTAATTTTTTGTAATTAAAACAAAATGAAACTAATATCTACACGTACTCTTCCTCCTCCATGTCCTTGTGGTCCTGTTTTCCCCCCAGGAGGTTCAGCACGAGCGCTGAAGTTGAAAATTTTCGAGCCATAGTTGTCAATTTATTTGTAGTTAGAACTAATGAACTAATTATATATATATATATATATATATATATATATATATATATATATATATATATATATATATATATATATATATATATATATATATATATATATATATATGCTGCTATAACTTATATATATATATACATACTTGTTAATTTTTATTTATATAAAAAATATATATATATATATATATATATATATATATATATATATATATATATATATATATATATATATCTTTGCTATATATATATATATATATATATATATATATATATATATATATATATATATATATATATATATAAAAAGTTTACACTAGTTTTTAGAATGTTACAAGTTTGCCACGCTTCTAAGTTCCTAACTTTTAAGGGTAAAATGCTTTGTTCCTGTTCATAGGCGTGGCTATAGGCGCAGAGAATTGGCTGTGCGTCTTTGCTTAGTCCGCCTTTTAAAAATTGTGGCGCCTATGCGCCTTTGCGCCTACGAATTCATAGGCGCAACTCGGTAGCGCAACGCCCAGCTCTGATATATATATATATATATATATATATATATATATATATATATATATATATATATATATATATATATATATATATTTCTTTATATATATATATATATATATATATATATATATATATATATATATATATATATATATATATATATATTGTCATGACTATTATTCCCTATATCATGTCAAGAAAGTTTAATAACTAATTGTTGAAAATTGCATGTGTTTATAAGAAAAGTTAGAATTTTCCACCTCCTCCCCTCCCCCCGTCACTTTGCGTTGCAATGAGAGGATGGTGGGGGGATGGGGGGGATTCAATCTCATGAGCAGAATGAATTTGGATTTAATCAGGGATATGTTCCATTGACCCCTCGTTTGCGAGCTATAGCGAAAGGATATGTAAAGTCACTTTTCTTCATAGAATTTTATTATTGTATTGGCTCATATAGTTTACTTGCTTCCTGATATTTACAATATTTACAATATAGTTTAATATTTTACAGTATTTTAGTCAGTTTTTTTCTAATATTTTAGTTTATTTAGTTTAATTTTTTTTTTTCCTTTTCCACTGCCATGTTTTGTTTACTTATATAATAAGAAAATTAGAAAATAGTTTTCAACGCGTATTTAACTTCAATTTGAGGTTTATTTATTTCTTTTTTTCAGAATATATTTGACTAGATCTTACTAATACATTTTCATTCTTTTAGTTAATAACCACTTCTCTTTACCTTAGAGTTAACAACTAGTTCGCTAGCCTAAGAGGAACTGCCTTCCTTTCACTACTGTTAAAACTAGTACCGTAGTACTAGAAATGCTAGTATAGTACTAGTATAGTACTATTGAATAGAAACTAGTATTTAATTGGAGACCAAATGCAGTTTTATTGGTTTTGTTCCGGGTATTATTATTGTAGTAGTTGGTACTACATTGAAATTCCTAAATGACGCAATTTTGTAATTATTTTTATTTATCAAATGCTATTGTAATACATCAAAATTACTTGCTATTTAGTCCCATTGTTTCAAATGTATTTGGAGCTCCTTGATTCGCTCTTCTCTTTCTTTATTCTTTTCGTGACAGTTTTAATTTCTTCTTTCTTTGACAGCTGAAGTTCTGTCTACTTCAATCATACATCCTGAATGGTCACGT
>JABUQX010101952.1:12500-27500 GCA_015478945.1 Trachelipus rathkii | reverse complement strand
AAGGTTTCGTTGTGTCTACGCCGTAATATTCCAGTTTGGGGATAGTGTGAGTCGAATCTCCGCCCCTCTTGTTTGCTGGTAGATGAGTGCAGCGCCATGATTTTTATAGAAAACTAAGATATGAATATTTGAGCCTCTCATAGATCATCGCTCCGAATATTTTATATACAAAGCCGAATTGTCATACACTTTTAATCGAAGTTTATTTATCTATAACTGTCCCGGAACCCCCTCTTAAGCATGTGGTGGTACGAGCTTACTCATGAATCATTTTGTCTTAAGTTATACTGAGGTAAGTACATGCTAATTCATATTAGGTGAATGCGAAGTATAGAGCTGCGAGTTTCAATAATCGTTCAGTGTAGTACAGCTCCACATATTTACTTCAGCATTATTGTTCATTGGGGTACTTTTCCGCGTAGACCTACTTTTTCTGCGACATAGCTTGATATCAGAACATGATTATTCTATCACACCCTTCCATATCCGGTCTTAACTGTGGGTGTGCACATCTTATATAAGACCGGATGACTTGGAGTACGTTACTCACATTTTATACCGATGTCGAAATTTCTAGCCAAAAACTTATGTCACTAGTTCAAAGTTCACTTTTGCTCAACTTGTCATAAGCGTACCTTTTGAAATCATTATATAAGAAAATTATATTCCGGTCTACAGGGTACCTTTACAAATTTTTTTGGTGTGTGTGTTTGTATGTGTGTTCATTGGATAGCCATGCTACTAATCAACATTACTCAGTTAAAGACTGGCCAACAGAGATAATTTACCTCCAGGACATCAGAATGTTAAAACACACCTTTATAGAGCCTTTAGAATATATTTCTATCACCTATCTACTATATAAAATTAGAGCGGCAAGGAGGCGGACGAACGTTTATCGAAAAATTTGTAAAAGCATTAGATAAAGAGTGGGCGAACGGACTCCTCTCCACAACTATTTATCTAAGATCTCGCGCTTAAGTGAAGCTAAATTGAAAGAGGAAATATTCATCGGGTCTCAAATCAGAATATTACTGCGTTACCATATATTAGATAGCAAGTTAAATTCAAAAGGGTTCAAGGGTTTCTTGGCAACAAAACAACTGAAAATAATAATCGGTTTCAGGCATGTGTAGACGAAACTACATAAATTTAGACTGCAGAATGTCATTGAAAATTCATATTTTACATTCTCATCTTAAGACCTTCCCTCCAAATTTGGGTGATGTGATGTTCGAACAAGGAGAACAGTTGCATCAAGATATAATATAAATATAGCAGCGCTATCAAGGCAGATGGGGATGAATTCCAGTACAAGGCTGTTGAAAAATTGATAACATTTCTCTTTACTATAAAAAGGAATGAAAATAGTTTCTTAGGTAAAATATATTAGACACTAATTTCAGCAAAATACAGGTACAACAAATTTGCTTTTAATTTCTGAAATGATAGTTTAATTATTATATTAATTTAATATATTTTCAATCGGAAACGATATTTAATTCCAGAAAACATGTGAAAAGTGTTCATATTGATTATATATTGTCATAACGTATATAACATTAAGACCATAAAAATTTATTAATAGATATTCCTGATTTACTTTAGGATGGTCGTAAACTAAATCTAAGCGGATAGAAGAAACGAAACATTGATTTTTTTAGATTCAAGCATAAAATAAATATAGAATTTTTAGCACCTATACTTGCGTTTCAGTTCCGAAATTCTATTTCCCCATTTGTTTGACCCAATTGCAATTAATATATAGATAAGAATATAATATAAAATATTATACTTAATATAGAATATAATATAATAATAAATAATATATAATTAATATATATATATATATAAAAATAAATCTAAATAATATAATACATTATATATAATAGTAATATAATATATTATATATATATTATATACATATAATATAATATAATAATTATATAACTGGTAATTAAAATTTGAACACAACTGAATAGATATAAAAATATATAAGTTGTAAAACAAGGGTTATATTATGTTAAAAAGTAGAAGTTGTAAAGCAAAATGCTCATTCATTTCAAACCTGATGTTTTCATCGCGTCTTTTTCTTCACTTGAAAAGAACCGAAAGAAATCGGTTAAAACGTGAGGCTTTAACTAAGCTCAAAAATACAAAAAAAAAACACCAAAAAACCCCAATAACATATTAAACAAATATTTTACCAACCTTTGCTATAAATAGCATTCCTTTCCTTGTATTTCTATATATTATTTTATTAATATTTAATTCAAGTGGATACGTTATAAAAAATTAAAAACCAAATTAAAAACATACGTATATTACAGATGTCGAGTGCTGAATATGATCCTTCCTATCCAAATCAAAACCAAAATATATAACATAATATATAAAATATTAGAATATGATATATAATATATTAATATAATATATTATATATATATTTATTAATATAAATACGATAATAATAATAAACTATATCAATAGTAATATATATATAATATATATATAATATATAGTTATATATATATATATAATATTATATAAATATATATAGTATTATATATATATATATATATATATATATATATATATAATATATATATTTTAAAAAAATAAAATAAAATCTTAAAAGAGTAAAAAAAATATTTTTTTAAAACATTTCAGATGCCATATAATTCTGTCCTTATTAAATAATAAAATTACTTCAGCACATACTGAAATAAAAAGACAGGTGTTATTGCCTTCATTTGAACCCTCTCTAACTATATTAAAGATTAAATACACATTCGCAATAATTTAAGGAAAATTTCGATGAGAGAGATGAGATAGAGAAGAAGAGAGAGAGAAGAGAGAGTAGAGAGACGAGAAGAGCAGGACGAGAGAGAGAGAACGTAGACCAAGGCAGAGAGACGAGGAAGAGAGTACTGAGAGAAGAGAGAGAGAAGAGGCAGCACGAGGAGGGGAGGGAAGGAAGCTTTCATCGAGCTACTTTTCATCGATATAAGGATTTTTGTAATTTTTAACCTTCTACTTCCTCACAAAGTTGGTTTAATTAGATTAAATCTGTCTAAAGACTCAGAAGAGATTTTCAGTAGTCCTTGTAAGTAATGGGTAATTATTCAATATCTAAACACTTTTATCCTACTATATAAAACTTAGCCTAATTATATAGGTATGGCCTTTTTTTGTAAACTTAAACGAAGAGAATGCTTCGATAGTGATCTGGATGATTTTCATGACTAAACACTACATCTAATATAATAGTCTGTGAATACATAGACAGTGGAGGTGTTAGGGTTCTTGCTCAGCAACCTAACTTGATACACCGTAAACTCTGTATACAGTAAGTTTTATTAATCTCATCACTTAGGGTTTATTAATCTATAGAACTTTGACGTGTGGAAGACTCCGAACACAAAACCAATGTATAGCATCAGCCAGATAAACATTTCCACTCCTACAGAACATAACATTGTACAAATGCTCTCACAACACCAATAAAAAGTAGAAGGTATTTAACACTACTTGAATGTCATGAAAGTAGTTTTGAATTCTTCGCGTTTTTGCTTAGTCACTTCGCCTTCCTTGACCACGTCTCTAAGCGATACATCTATATATATTATATATAATATGTATATATATAATTAATATATTATATACATATACCTATATAATATATATACTAAATAAGTATTATACATATATAATAATAAATATATCTATATACTTATAATATATACATATATATACTCATTACATATATTATATATATATATATCTATATTATAATAACTATATATATATTAATATATATACAAAATATGGATGCTGGAATCGTTTTCTTCTGTTGATCTCTCCTGTCTTTAAATGTCGTTTTTTTTTAGATAAAAAAACAAAGCATTAAAAAAAACACGTTTTTATTTATCTGTTTTTTAAACTTTAGATTTTTTAATCTAAATTGTAAACAAAATAAATAAATTTAAGCTCAAGAAGCCCACCAGCAACGATCTATATATATAATAATATACTGATTATATATATATATATATATATTAATATATATATATTTATTAATATATATATATATATATACTTATATATATAATCAAATATATATATATATATATATATATATATATATATATATACATATATATATATATACTATAATATATACTATACTATTATAATTATAATATAAAACTATAAATATAATATATAATACTAAATGCTATATAATTATACTATATATTATATATATATAAATTATATATATATGATATATATTTATCATATATATATATTAAAATCTATATATATATATATATATATATATATATTATATATATATATATATATAATATATATATATATATATATCATATATATAATCTTTCTTTTTCCTCCCTTGTCTTCCCACTAGACGTGGGGTAGTTGTGCGTAACATGCATGGAAAATATGACAGATAAGTAGAAGAGCATGACTTAAGTCGAAAGGCAAGCTCGCCCTGCTTACAATCCCCTCCACACCCTTAAGTGAGAGCTCGTCGCAGGCTAAAATATCCACCTTAGGGCTTCAGAAGCCGCGACAGACCCCTCACTGTGCTTTCTCGTCAATGTGGGTTCATACCCTAAACCAGGCCTACAACATACCCACTCACGAAACCCGGTCATTCACTCCTATTATGCACCTTTCTTCTGGTTTCTGCCAAACTCACATTTCTTTCCTTTACTGACTCAATCCACTTTTCTTTGATCTCCTATCCGGTCGATTCCCAGCTCATTCACCACCCCTATACATCGGCTTAACCGAGCGTCTATCATCCATCCTTTCCATATGACCAAACCATTTCAATACACATTCATTTATTTTCTCATTTACGCCCTTCTTCACACAGACAATTCCCTAATATGTTCATTCCTCATTTTATCAATTCTCGCACCTAACACGTTCCTAAGATTATCCATCTAAATACATTGCACCTCAGATCTATACCTCTTATTACATACCCTAGTTTCACTACTGTATATTAACACAGGTAACAACATACCCTCATGCAAAACCCTTACGCACTCATGACTTAAGTCTTTTTGTATCCACCAAGGTATTAGTTGCACCAGTCACCTTCCTTCCATTCACAACTATTCTACTACTCTCTGCATCATCCGTTCCCTTCTCATTCAACATATATCCAGATTTTTTTTTATAAATTCAAATACTTGCTCCAGTTGCTTACCATTCAATGACTTCATACCGCGGACTGTTCTCGCTCTTACCATCACCTTACCCTTATCTACATTTACATTCAAACACCTCTAACAATCCTCTCAAACTTTCTTGAGATTCACCACACAAAACCAATTCATTCTCGCATTAGAAGGGCACCCTACATTCCCTTCCATTCTCCATCAGTCTAACACCTTCCCCTACCACCCCTATCTCCTAATTCTTTCACACCCCACCATATACAAATTAATAACCAAGGAGACACACAACACTATATATATATATAATACATATTAAATATATATATATTATATATACTATATAATTATTTACTACTATATATATAATATACTATATATATATACTAATATAATATTTATATATATAATATATCACTTATATATATATATTAGGACTTAAGTAAACCATGGTCCTCAAAATATTTTAGTATTGGAAAGGTTGGTAACAATTTTTATAGCAAAATTAAAATAAAATTCGACTCTCTATAAAAGACACTTAAGTAAAAAATAATGAGCTTCAAATTGAATTTATTTTCCAATTCTTTATTCCTGTTTCTTCTTCTTAATATTTATTATTTGTTGTGTTACCAGAGCGTTGGTATATATATATACTATATATAGCTATATATAATATATTAAGTATACTATATATACTTAATCACCTATATATATAATTTATATACTATATAACTAATCATATATATATATACTAATATAATATATATATTATATATATATATAGATGGTCAGATTTTTTTAATCTCACAGTATGTATCCTAGAGAACGGCAGCCCTACGCTAAAACAATTTAATATATTTGGAATCACTTCGAAAATTCTAAGGATGGGATCTTAACTTTTTTTTTTTTTTTTTTTATTTTTTTTTTTAACTAAAGGATCCCCCACGGGTTAAACCCCAAAGATTGCAGGAGTCGGGGTCTCTCGGCCTCCCGGTGGACGACGGGGGGAACTAATCCCCCCTCCGGCTGATGGTCTCACGGAACCCCGACTCTTGGTCTCTTGGGATGCTCCGGGGGTTCCTCCGACATCCCCTCCGGGGTATGAAACATCCCCCCTCTGTCCCCCGTCGGCTCGAGCCCCCCTAAAAAAAAAAACTTAAATTTTTTCCAAAAAAAACAAATCTATTTTCACCAAATTTAGGGGCTCTAGCCGATGGGGACAGGGGGGATTGTTTTCATCCCCGGAGGGAGGTCGACACGGAATCCCCGCCGCGCGCCGCGGACACCCACAAACCAAAGACGCAGGGGGGTCTCCGGAAGACCATCCCCGGATGGGGATTAGTCCCCTCCCGTCGTCCACCGGGGGCCGATGGACCCCGACTCCTGCCATCTTTGCGTTTACCCTAGGGGTTCATATTAGTTTAAAAAAAAAAAAAAAATTTTACTTCAAAAAAAAAAAAAAAAAAAAAAAAAAAAGTTAAATCCATCCTTAGAATTTTCGGCGCTTGTTCCAAATATATAATTTGTTTACTGTAGGAACTGCCGTTCTCTAGTTACATTATTGAGAATTAAAAAAATCTGACCATCTATTATATTATATATATAATATATATATATATACATAATATATACATATATAACTAATATTATCATAATATATATATATATATATATATATATATATAATAATATATATATAATATAATATATTATTATAATATATATTATATATATATATATATATCTACAACACTTGATTAGAAACACAAATAAATAAATTTACGTCGAAATAAACCAAAGCTCCAAAAAATAAAAAAGTAGTTCTTTTTATAGCAAATTAAATTTTTTAATTTTTCTTTAACCTAAAATAAAAAATTATTACCAACCTTTCCAATACTAATTTATTTGAGGACCATGGTTTACTTAAGTCCTATATATATATATATATATAATTAAATATATATATATATATATATATATATATTTAATATATATATATCATATAATATATATATTATATATAGTATATATATATATATGTGTGTGTGTGTGTGCTGTGTGTGTGTGTGTTGCTCGTGTGGTGAACACACACACATGTGTGTGTGTGTATTGTGTGTGGTGTGGTGTTATGTGGATTTTGTGATGATGAAAAAAAAAAACAAAGCGAGAGATCAAATAAAAAAGAAGTATTGTGTATGTTGTGTGTGTTGGGTGTGTGTATGTGTGATGTGTGTGTGTGTAGTGTAGTGCTGTGTGTGTTGTGTGTTGTGTGTGGTGTGTGTGTGTGTGTGTGTGTCGTGTGTGTATGGTTGTGTGTGGCCCACCTGTGGCACGTGCAATTATTGAGTGTGATGTGTGATGCCTTTAAAAATAAGAATAATATTTTATACACTATTAATCCAAATACAAAATATAAATATCAGTAACTACAACTTTTTAAGAGAAAAAAAAAATGTTTAATTCCCAATCTGATTTTTTTAAGTAGCATTGAATCATTATACACTATTAATTTTTCAGTCAGCATTATTGAATTATCCAGATGACATCAATATGGTATATATTTATATCAAAAGATAATTGAAGTTATAAAACTTGCGTGAAGAAACTCGCTACTCTCATTAGTAAAAAACGGACAAACAAAAAAAACCATCACAAACACTAAGGTAACAAAAATAGAGTAATTACCAACTTTATTTTGCACTCAAACAATATATATAAGATATATTGACATATAAAAATAAGGTACTCATATATACTATATATTTATATACTATATATATACAACCATATAATAATATAATAATATTTATTATATATATATAGTAATTATATATAATATATTATAACCCCATACTTAATATATAAGATATACCTAATTATATATATAACTAAAGTAAAAATATATTATATATATTTTTTTTTAATTAATATATATATTATATATATTATATATATTTAGTGATGGATTACCGCAACCGCACATATTTTGACAACCGCAACCGCGGTTGTCACTTGTCTACACAACCGCAACCGGTTATACAATTAATGTATAATTTCTTGTGACTCGATGTTTCAAGTAGTTTGGCTGAAAAATAACTTCATTTTCCCAAATGTTCTAACGGTAAGGACTTCTCTTCGTACTTAAGTACTCTAAAGGTATTAGTTAATTCCTGGTTTAAGGATTTTTCTTAAAAGTTATATAGTTGAGTGAAGAGGTTTTCCTTCTTCATATATTTGGGGACATTATTTAATTCTGAGTTCCCTTACCATCGTATTAAAGGGCATCTTTTAAAACCTAAGCATCTTAAAAACGTGGGTATATTCCTTTTCTTTTTAAGGGCATCCCTTAATGATCAGGGACTTGTGCATATGGTTTCTCTACCTCACGAATTTAGGGACCATCATCTATTAATGCCAAAGTTGACTCCCTTCCTCTTGTATTAAAGGGAATTGCTTAATGTCAAGTACCCTAAAAGAGGGACTGGTTTCTTTCTGCATTTAGTGACATAAATTAATATCTAAGAATCTTAAAAATGGAGATTCTCTTCCTCTTGAATTTAGTGTCATCACCTTATACCTAAGAACTTTAAAATGAGGGCTCTATTCCTCCTGAAATTTAGGGGTCTCCCTTAGTGCACGAGGATTTTAAACATGAGAGTTCTTTTCCCCTTGTATGTAGGTCTCCATTAATTCCAGAATATATATAATATAAAAGTTCTTTTCTAACTGAACTTTTGAATAGTACTAATACCACCTCCTTAGCACTCATGGTGCATAAACAAACATTGAGTTTTCTTCCTCTAAGCCTTTGTGGCATCCATGGACTTGAAGATTAAACATTTCGGTAAAAGTGTTAAAAGGAAAGGATGCAATATTTTAACTTAAGAATAGCTTAATGATATATTATTTATATGAATAACAGTAACCTTTCAAATCTTTTAACACATTCCATCTTTCAATCCTTATCAATATGTTCTAAACACCATCTTCTTTATCATGATATTCCGAATGTAATATAGAATAAAATATCCGATTAACCCGATATCTGGACTACTAGTATCACATCTGAATTGGATACACGGAACATCTTCATCCGCTGCATTATTGTGGATTCTATGCAAGACAACCGCATAAAAAATATTAAAGAATTATTCATTATTAAAACGTGAAATCAAAACTCCACTCCGACAAAAAACACATCCGATACAACACAACTGAGGACTAGGGTTGATAAATACAACGGTGCGGTGCGGTGCCGTACTGGTGCACGACCCCCTGGTGCTCTGCGGAGTGGAAAACTGCGGTGCTTGTCCAACCCTAAGTCATAACTAACTCTTCCCCCAACTTGACGCTTACTACATCTCCTCCCCCTCCCCATGACCCTGAAACTCTGTAAACTTAGACTGTTGTTGCGGCAATAAATTTCTTTAAAATTCAGTAATTTTACCACGTTGCATAATAATAATAATAATAATAATAATAATAATAATAATAATAATAATAATAATAATAATAATAATAATAATAATAATAATAATAATAATATGCAAAGGTTATAAAGAACGAATATTTTTATCTTTTTGCACTTTATTTGATATTGTTTTAATAAAACGTAAAAAAATGAAGTTTGAAAATTTATTATTAATATTAATGTCCATGTAGCTAGTACGTTTGCGCGTATCATACATACACAAGCACACACATACCTACACATATACACACGCACGCACTCACAAATGCACACACACACTCACACAGACACCTACACACACACACACAGCTACACACACACAGCTACACACACACCACACACAAATATATACTATATAAATATAATATAATATATATAGTATATATATATATAATATATATGTATATATATATATATATAATATATTATTATATAATATATATACATAAAAATATATAATATAAATATATATATATATATATCAAATAGAAGATAAATAAATATTATCTTCATTATATATATATATTATATATATATAAATATACCACATATTAATATATATATATATAAAATATATAAACCTAAACATTTTTTATATAGTATTATAATATATATATATTTATAATAATATAATTATATATATTATATATATAATATATATATATATATAATATATAAAAACATAAAAAAAAAATATAATAAACTAGAACATATATATATAATAATATATATATATTTTATATTGTATATACGTATAAAGATAATGTTTATAGTAAAACTGTATAAAAATAATACTTCAAAAGAAACCAATTAATCCCAATATTATCATATATATAATATATATACTAAATAATATATATATATATATATATATATATAATATATAATCTACTCATAATATCACATATAATCCTTAATATATATAAATATATATATACTAATATATATATATCATATAATTTTCTGTGTCATTCTCCTCACGTTCTTTCTGGCATTTTGGAAATAATGTCATCCTCTTTCCCTCCTGTAGCACCTTCCGATGAAACAACTGCCATATAACTTTCTGCTAAAGCTGAAATCTTCTGCCCATGACACCACCTTTCATTATTCCTTCTAATTTGAAAGAGAACCCACTCAACAGTAAATAGTTGATGATAGGAGGTGTGACGCTGGACCAATTGACTTTGATTTTTATTGTTTCTAACTTGGGGGCAAAGAAAACACTGTAGTTGTCAATGTCTCTAAAACACAATTTGTCTCAAATCTTCCTTTTTTTCTTAAGATTCTTGGCATTACCTTTTCTCGTAATCTTAAATAAAAGGATCACGTGTTTTATATCTTTCTACTTAAGCTTCTAAGAGGTTGGGTGCTTTGGTGCGCCCTCAAAACTTTGTTCTCACCACGTCAGTTGCTTTCTCTTTACATTGGTGTTTTTCGCCCCTGTATGAAGTATGCATCACATATCTGGGGTGGTTCCACACATACTGTTCTTCCTTGATAAGGTAGAGTCTAGGGATTTCCGAACTGTCGGCTCTACTACTCTTATTAATTCTTTTTAGTCTCTTTCTAGCAATTAAATGTTGCGTCACACTCCTTGTATCATCGCTATTGCAATCTTTTCTGCTCTTTAAACTATCTTGTCTTATACCTACTCCATTGAGGAGAGCTCCCCCCCCCCCTGATCCTAACTGCTATGCTAAATCTTTGATTTCTTTTTCACCTATTCCGGTGGAATTTGGCAGAGCTCTGGCCTTTAGTCACCATTTAAACCTCTAAATAAGAATGTAGAGCCATAGAGCAAAGTACTTTTGACCTGGGCATTAACATTAACAGTGCTCAGTTTTAACAAATTTATGGAAGATCCGCTAATGATGATCTCTGGATATGATTATGAATCATCGTTCATAATGTGACGGGCAAAAATTAGACCCAGATGCATTTTTGCTGCGTCAATAGTTAAAACCAAACGTGTGCTCAGAGTCCTAAATTCTCTCCTGACTTATGCTCGTTTGCTGCAAACCTACTTCTAACACAAATTTTTGTTTTTTTGATGCTGTGAGTTCTCGATACTTCTACATTAATTGCTTCCAGGCAGTAATCACTTATCATATCGTGTATTACTCTCTATATAAGATATTGTTAAGATTTCACATCAGTTTTAAGTAAATTGTTAGTATGGTCTACTATAAAACACATCATTTTTGATAATCGAATTTTCCTAATTTTGTCTCCACGTTGTTTCTAATTTCATCCTTAATATCAGCTTGTAATTCTTAATAATCTCATAGACCTTTTCACAAGTGATCGGAAAGCATCACTATTCTTTGAATTATAATGCTTCCAATGGTGACTTGGGCATATTTGAAGTCTCGACAATAGAAGTAATTTCATTTGCAACTTTTTGTTTATGTGGCTAAACGTTACATCTTGTTGAAGTTTTATGACCTACAGTTATTTTTTATTTAAATAAATTTTTGTTTTCGAACATACCAACAAGAACTATTGAATATATTCCCTTTGTTCTAACAAATCAAAGAAGAGGACAAAATTAGGAACAATAATTACTTTCAAATATAATATTCACCACTTCATAATATTCATATTATATAAGTTTTAATATTAAATTAATAATTTAGATTTAAGTGATGTATTGTAAAGAAGCCAAATGCATGGTAAAAGGACATACTCACAAAAAAACACATTATCAGTTTCAGGTTCATTATATGTTTTATATTTCCCCTCAAAAGCATAATAATATTACTGGGAGACGAAATATGGCCTCTATATCTAATATATATATATAATATATATATATATATATATAATATAATATATATAATATATAATATTTAGATATATATTATATATATATATATAATATATATATATATATATAGTATATTTAATATATATATATATATATATATATAAGAAAGAAGAGAAGAAGAGAGAGAGAGAGAGAGAGAGAGAGAGAGAGAGGAGAGAGAGAGAAGAGAGAGAAGAAGAGAGAAGAGAGAAGAGAAGAGAGACGAGAGAGAAGAGAGAGAGCAGAGGAGTTGATGAAACTAGAATCTTAGACACAGACATTATCAGAAGAGCTGAGTAACTGGAATCATTACAAATATATGAACGCATACTCTTACAAGAACTGATGACACCATCTACACAGAACAGATGACTAAGGTAGTGAGAAGTTATGAGAGAGCCTTAGAAGCATCAAAACTTCTTAAAAGCTTATATGATGACATAATTTTTTTTTTATCATTCCAAGAAAGATGATGAGAAAAAGATTATAACACGAGGAATATTTAGGATAGAGGAAGTTTTGAATTCTGTGTTTTCGAAGTTTTGTGTGGAGCAAATACGTAGTGCGCTTAGAAATAATGAAGATAAGGTAGCTATTTTTGTGGTGTTAGGATGCGCTGAAAACCAATGGGTTAACAAAAATTTTAATTTTTTCTTTGATTTTAACTCTTGAGTCAATATTTTCTTTTGTAGCTTTTTCAAATTGCTTGAAGTTCAATCCTGTCTTTTACCTTATTTTCTTTAGTTTAGGCAAAGTCAGTATTGCGCCTTCAGGAGCTTATTTGAGTTTCTGCAATAGCTTGTATTTGCTTGCAGTTTCTTCTATCTTCTCTATTTTTTTTATTCTTTTTGCTCAAATATTGGCTTAAGATACTTTACAGAGCAACTGGGAAATGACAATTTCTATTTGCAAGCCCTGAATAATGCCACTCCTTCAAATCTGATTGATAAGCAGATTTCATTCCTGATGCAAAGCAATTTTTACTTTTCTTCATTTTTCTTTATTTTGGATCAATCGAGGAAATCACAAATGTTCTAACCACAGTTGGTGAATGACGTTATTTCATTTTATATTTAAATATATATATTATATATATATGATATTATATATATATATATATATAATATAATATATATATAATATATATATATATTTATAATATATATATGTTATATATAATATATATATATTATAATATATATAATACCATATATATATATATATATATATAGATATATATTATATATATATATTAATATATAATATATAATATATATATATATATATATATATATACATTATTTTTTTTTTTTTTTTTATAGTGCTATACCACCACTCACGGCAGAGCCCTATTCAAGGAGGGGTGTTACACGTCTCAGAAGCTCACCAACTAATGCAAATTACGACAGATGGAGCACAGACGCAGCTTTGAAGTGGGGAGGATTAACATTCAGCAGGAAACAGAAAATGAAAGAGAATTCCACAGACAGGGTGCCAGAAAGAAGGAAAGCACCGCGCGTACTAGCCTGGAGTAGCGATATCGACACAAAACTCATGGCAGAACACAGCACCCTTGTAGCTACGCGGCGCCGTAAAGGTGGTGTGTACGCGAGTTACAAGTTCCTTCGAGCATTCTGCCGGCGGTACCATAGAAGAGAGATAAGCACCAAAACATCGCGCCGCAAAAGAAGAGCGGTCAACGTGAAGTGGGAAAGAACGGAACAGTTTATAAGTCTTTGGCCTTTGACTCGACCCTCTATCCAAAAGCGGGATGAAACCAGAGCCCCCCCAGATATGAGAGCAGTACTCCATACAAGGGCGATGAGGCCCTTGTATAGCTGGAGTAACTGAGAAGAAGAAAAAAAGGTCTCCAGTCTAAACAGAATTTCCCCAGTTTCTTAGGCCGCCCTAGCAAACCGTTGTGATTGTGGTTTCCAAGACATTTTTTTGTTAATTTTAACAAGGATGTTTATATTGTCACAGGAGAGACAGAGAACCTCGAAAGAGATAGGAAAGTTACAGTTTTAGAGAGAAATTTGTAGAAGTGAGTTTTTAAGAATTAAATTTCACAAGGTTGAGACGACCCCACCGGAAATTCTATCCAGATCTTGCGAGAATAGAATCGGAAAGATTAAGACGAGACGGCAATTCTAGAAGTAAAAGAAAGAGCAAACTTAAATGAGTTGAAGAATGAAGGGTCGCGTCATCGCATACGAGTGGATAGATTAGATGTGCAGGTGAGAAGATCATAACTGAAAATAAGATAAAGTAGGAGATAAGACAGAACCCTGAGGAACACCACAAATTGAACAGAAAAAGAAAAGAATCGCCCGTCCAACAACAGGCCGATATTGAGCGATTGAGAGAAAACTAGACATAAGTTAAGCAAAGAGAAGGAGGACCCCCAAAGGAGGGAGCTGAGAGAGCAGTGACGCGTGCCATTACCCGGTCAAATGCTCTGGATATGTCAAGCCGCCACACGCAAGTCGCCCATAGTTTCCTAAGGCGGAAGA
>JABUQX010101952.1:0-2500 GCA_015478945.1 Trachelipus rathkii | reverse complement strand
AATATATATATATAGTTATATGTTTTTCTCCGGTATACAAAGCTCGGACGTTCCGGGGGAATTTAAATGCCGGACGTGCCCTGAACACACGTTGTGAAGGTGTGAAAAGTGACAGTTGGGATTAGATAAGGAAGATGTTCCAACTATACCAAGGAGTACGTGTGGGAATGAGTATAGCGGGTAAATCTGGGGTGGGAAAGTTCGATAGAGAAGGATTATATATTATAGTATATTATAATATATATATATATATATTATATATATATATATATATAATATATATGATAGATATATATATATATATATATATATATATATATATATATATATATTATAATTTTTATCGTTGAAATTTTTTGAAACACTTGTGTAAAAAAAATTACTAAAAAATAAAATTGAAGGTTTTTCTTCACGCTTGTCGTTCACCCCCTGGTATTTCGAGACATACCCCAAGGGGTGCGCTCACCCCAGTTTGAAAACAACTTATCTAGAGGAGTCAGTCACATTAGAGAGTGCTGTAATGAAGTGTGAGGGGCTCGGCCCTCACATCTGTCTATTCACTAAAATAATGTAAAGAGATAATAATTCCCATAATATCATTACAACTAAATGTGATCAATCATTCTAAATCATTAAACAAGAAATACATTGAATTATCTATATACTAACAATAATAACGAAGTCATTAATGAGTTCAGTCTGTGCCAAGCTATACAAGAAGAGGCACATACATTGATGGCTCTTGATTAAACCATTGTCTTTATAAACAATATTAATTTCATATCAATCAATATATAACAATGTTTAATAATTAATTAATTAATAGTAAGAACCATAATATAATTTGTTACTAAAATCATTAAATCAATCAATCAATCTATTAAATTAATTAAATCAATCATCGATTTAAATATTCCTAAAGTCTTAGGAGAATTGCCTAATTGCCTGCCCTTACGTACTATATATAATATATTATATATAATATATATATATATAATATATATATAATATTATATAGATATTATATATATATATAGGAGATATTGCCTATATTATATATATTATATATATTATATATATATATATATATATACTTAAGTTTATTGCAATGTATGAGAAAATAATTTAGAATCGAACACATGTTCTAAATATTCTAAAACATTCATAAATTAAATTTTTAGTATACAATTTTTTTATTAAAAATTCTAAGAAAATTGTTTAGGCGAACAGAAAACTCAAATTTCATGGGAGTTGCCAGATCGTAACAACATATCTTAAATAATAATAATAATAATAATAATAATAATAATAATAATAATAATAATAATAATAATAATAATAATAATAATAATAATAATAATAATAATAATAATAATAATAATAATAATAATAATAATAATTTCTTTGAGAGGGATAGTAGTACCAGGCTATCCATGGAACCGAGTGCACAGGAACTTGATATTGTTAGTACTTACTACTTGGTAAATTGGTAGCGTCCTCAATTGAAGTTGCTTCGTCATCTTTCACCTGTACTTAACTTTTAGAATTTGGAAAGAAAACAATTTTCGACTGAACTTTACAACGTGGAAAGGGTTGAAGACACGTCACTACCATGTGGCCTTCTCCCTATCCCAATATTTTTCTTAAAGATAAAACATGTTTCCATCATCGCGTGCCCGAATTACACCCCCCCCTCTTAGTTAGTACGACGTGTCCTCTATTACTTAAAAAATTATGCCCCTCATTTTCATATTTTAATATGTCTGATGGGTTACGCATCAAAATGATGGAAAAGCTCTACTTGGCATCATCTGGCACTGGGTTATGCCAGTATCCGGGACGAATCGAACATATATTTTTGAAAATGGCAATGACATATGACAAGTGCTTGATGCCATCCTCATGACATAAGATTTGCATTACAAAATCTGTGTACTAAGAGGGAAAGAAGTTTCCATACACACATGTAAGTAACCACCCTACCCCAGCACAACATACACACAAACGCATACATCTATTTATACATGGAGTGTGTGTGCAAACTGATTCTTGCAACTGACACATATAGAGAGGCTAGGATAAAAAGAAAGGAAACTAGGAGAAACACTGATGGGGCGGGGGGTAGATTCCACATTTTTATTTTCGGGGAGAATCTTTGAAGAGGGGGAATGATAGAAATGAAGGGGGGAGGTAAGGGAGAAGAGTAAATGGGGGATGAGTGGGAGGGATTCTCGTTCGAAATACCATCGACCTCGGATGTTTCAAGTCGGAGAAGGAGAGAGAAGAGAGAGAGAGGAGCAGAGAGAGAGAGAGAGAGAGAGAGAGGGAGAGAGAGAGAGAGAGAGAGAGAGAGAGAGAGAGAGAGAGAGAGATTGTAAGTAGATATAATAAAAATAAAATGTTATTTAAATTAGTTATTATGTATTTATATTATATATTAAATTAGTTATGAAATTTCGTGATAAAAGAAACAAAACTTATAAAGAAAAAATAAATTTAT
>JABUQX010101951.1:27500-35000 GCA_015478945.1 Trachelipus rathkii | reverse complement strand
CTGGTCTATTATTGGATGCCCTCCTAACATATCTTCCCCATATCCTCAATCTAAAGAATAACTCATTGGGCCTCTTACGCCACCTTACATCTACATCTTAGGGTGTTGATCGAAGGGTCATGCTTCGTCTACTACTCATGTTTGTCAGGTCAAAGTTGGATTATGCCTGTGCGATGTACGGGTCTCCGGCATACTTGCACCTTCTTGACCCCATACAAACTGAGAGTCTGCGGATACGTCATGAGGAATTTCGTTCTTCGCCAAAGGAGAATTTGAAGGTGTAGATTGGGGAGATGTCCCTGTTTTTACGAAGAGAGAACATCTAATGTACTTGTTTCTCCGCCTACAGATCCCCAAACCATCGGCTTTGACTCCTCTCATAGCAAGGCTTCCTCACAACCCTGCCAATTGGCCGTTTGCTGAAGTTGTAGCGTTTGTGTTCCGTTTCCTCCACCTCCGTTTGCGGGCTGTTTTATCAACTAAAACTAAGCAATGATGTCTTCTTTATCTGGTTATATCATTCCTGTGGTGGTGGCATGAAGTTGTCTGCCCTATCTAAATCCGGAGATCATCCATCTCTACAGAAGGCTTCCTTTCTGTCTCACCTGGTTCTCCATGCGAGCTCGGTGAGAATTCTTTCTGGACCTTACTGTGTCCCACACTCTCTCTTCTGACTGATCTGTCTTTATAGCCGAGTTAGTTGCGCTGATTTTGGCTATTAATAAGAATTCTGACACTAGATCTGCCTGACATGTATACGATTTTTTTTCTGACCCGCATAGGTGCTGCCGTTCTAGAACTACAAAGATCGAACGAACCAGACACCTCTTTGGTTTTCGGCTTATTTCAAAACGGTTTCTATGCATGCTACATGCAAGAAGCAAGCATTTAACATTTTGCTGGGTCTTATCTCATGTGGTATCCTGAGTATTGAATTGATTGACAGAGCCGCCAAATGCAAAATTACCTGTAGAATATATTTACCTGAAGAAATATTGCTGGGGTACCTCCCAGCTGCTGACTTCTGCTCCAGATTCAAGCAGGGCTTCCTCGCGTGTTTTCAGGAGTGTTGGTTGGAGGATTGTGATGGTGTCAAACTGTGTAGCATAAAGCAGTTCCCGAGGATTTGGTCTTCGTCTTATCGCAGGAGTCGGGATCAGGAGGTTGTCCTAGCAGGCTTGAGAATTGGCCATCCTAATGTCACAAATAGCTACCTCATGGCAAGGAAGGATCCTCCAATGTGTCCTTTCTACCGTTTTCAGGGTTCACTTTCGGTACGCTATTTGCTCGTGGGCTGTGAGATTCTTACAGCTTCCAAAGGCAGGTTTTTTCCCCATGTTATACACCATACCTTTCCAATACGGCCTCTCATTCATTTTGTCGGAATCACCTCCATTCAACAGTAGGGTGATATTTGCTTTCCTTCGAGAACTGACTCTACTCTTCAAAATTTAATTCCCGTTTTCTTGCGTTCAGTTTAGGTGTTGCCCCTGTTGTTGATTTCCTTACTCAGTATCGCCGCTTTTAATTGGTGAGCAGTGGTGGCTCCTGTACACTTATATATATATATATATATATATAAGTATATATAATATATAATATAATATATATATATATATATATATTATAATATATATATTTATATATATATATAATATATATATAATTATAATATATATATAATATATCAATATATATATAATATATATTTACATATATTATAATATATATATATATATAATATATATATATATAGTATATATTATATATATAAATATATATAATATATATATATATATATATATATATATATATATATATATATATATATATATATATATATATAATATAGATTAAAGTAAAATAATATATTAACCTTTTTAAATAGATGTCATCATTTTCGAGTTGTCAATTTTTTCTTATCATCTTTTTTCTTGATTTACTTTTTATTCTTTGTTCTTTATTATGTACATAATATATATTATTAATATTTCTTAATTCTTTATATTTTTGCTAAAGAAATAATTACTTAATTACCTTTTTATATATATTTTATTCTTTATAATATATATTACTTTATTGTTTTAATTTTATTAACAATATATATATATATATAGTAATATATATTATATATAAGTATATATAATATATATATATATATATATATATTATAATATATATAAGTATATATATAGTATATATTATATATTAATATATAAATTATATTATATATTATATAGTATATATATATTATATATAATATATATAATATATATATATATATTTTTTTATATATATATATATATAATATATATATATAATATTAATAATATAATATATAATTTATTATAATATATATATATATTATAATATAGTATGTATAATATAATATAGTATAATATATATATATATATATATTAATATATTATATATATATATAAATATATATATATATATATATATATAAGTGTAGCGCACTTCACTCCATTAACTTTGTAAAAAATTTTAATTTATGTTCGTACTTATGCTAAGATTTGCGCGAGCAAAATTTTAGCATAAGTCGAAATGAAATAATATATAAACATATTAAAAACATATTAATATATAAACATATTAAAAATTCATCAATAAAAAGAGTCAGAAGAAATAAATCTCACTCAAGATACTCTCTCAGAACTCCTCCAAACTTAAAAACGCAGCTTTCGGCAAGAGAGAGATAAATTTCAAAGGAAGGCTGCGAATCCGAATTTCGATCACAATTTTCCGCTAAAAAGAAGAGTCAGGCAAGGTGGTAAACGCGCTGGAAAGTCCCGTGACTACTATCTCGGCCTTTACGAAGAAAGGAAGTATCTAACAGAGAGGGACTTTTGTTGCTTCTTTACTTTCATTGAATATCTTTACTTATGTTGAATAAATTCCTCATTCAAAATATGGATCTTTAAATTACCACCATCATCTTATATAGGTGCTTGCTCGCATAAGAAGCACCAACTTAGCAAGTTCTCCCTATATAATTGGTGAACCCGGAGAAGAACACCCAGAACATCAATTAGCGCCTTCTGATAACTAAAGAAAAAAAAGGAAGAAAAAGAAAAAACTACAATGATACTAACAATATCCCAATCAGAACACTCCGAGAAGATGACTCAAGCAAACGAACAAAGTATTAAATTAAGTTCCAATTTTCATTTTTAATTTATGGATTAATAGTCTTCATTTTTCCACAACTATCAAAGTTTGAGGATTATCGTCAGACATAGCATAAGCTTCCTTTTCGTAATGAGATTTCTTTTCATCATTTCAAGTTTGGATTATGGGCAGAAAATCATTTTTGGATTCCACTACGAACTCCGATTCCTTTTCGAATTCTAAATGGTTCTTGACCGCTCCCCTTTTTATGTATGAAGAAATTTTTCAAATAAGGACCTAAATTTCAAGCAACTTCGCCTCTATATATGTAACTTCGGTACGGATTTCTTTCATCATTTTTAAGTTTGGATTATGGGGAGAAATTCATTTTTTGGATTCCACTACGAACTTTGATTCTTTTTCGAATTCAAATGGTTCTGTGACCGCTCCCTGTTTATAATGTATGAAAGAAATTTTTTTAAATAAAGGATCTAAATTTCAGGCAACTTCGCCTCTACATATGTCAAGCAATGTTCTCTCGTAACTACAGCTTTGGAAAACTATTTACGTGCGCATTTATCAAATCATGGATACATTAGAAATGCCTTATACTGGACCTTTCCTTGGATTCAACGGTTCGATGCAATGTGGCCTATTTAATTAACTTGTGAATAATTCAATTGTTCAATAATATATAATTTGATTTATAAATATTTTGTATTTAAATGTTTGTAATGTTTGTTTATATCTAAAGAAATATAACCAAATATGGCTTATGTTTAAATAGCAAGCCTTTTAATTTTTTCTGTTATAATATAACATTATTTGTATTTTAATGTATTCAAATATTTGTATATATGTTTAACGATTCTTCGATGTAACTAAGTTTATGCTCATATTTGATATTCTTTTAACGATTTTCATGTATACTATTTTGTCCTTCAAATGTTTGTAATGTCACTTATGTCTTCGACATAATAAACGATATGCTTGCATTTGAAAGTAATTTAAATTTATGTTATTTTTAGTTATATTGTTAGTTTCATTGAAAAGTTTTATATGTTTGTGCGCATTATTAAATGCCCACAAATATATGTTTACATTTGAATGAAGGTTAATTTTATATCTTGTATAATTATTATAACATAATTTCTCACTCCGTGTATATATATATATATAAATGTAGCACTCCATTATAACTTTGTAAGAATTTAAGTTTTGTTCGTACTTGGGCTAATGATTTGGACGCGAGCCAAAATTGTAGCAAAGTCGAAATGAAATATAATATAACCGCTGTTGAGTATAATCATTCAGTCAATATTAAAAATTCAATCAATAAAAGAGTCAGAAAGAAATACAATCTCACGTCCAGATCTCTCTCTAGAACTCCTTCCAAACTTAAAAACCGCAGCTTTACGGGCAAGAGAGGTAAATTTCAAGGAAGGGCTGCGACTCCGAATTGCGATCACAAAATTTTCGCTAAAAAGAAGAGTCAGGCAAGGGTTAAAGCGTGCTTGGAAGTCCGTGAACATACTATATCTCGCCTAACGAAGAAAGAGTAAAATAACAGAAGGGACTTTTGTTGGCTTCTTTACATTTCATTGAAATATCTTTAAACTATGTTGAATAAATTCTCATTTCAAAATATGGACTTTAAATACCACCTATCATGCTATAAGTAGTGCTGCTCCTTCTCAAAAGAAGGTAGAAAAAAAAAAATACAGCAACTTAAGCAAGTTGCCTTCACCTATATATATATATTATAATTATATTATATATAATATTATAAATAGTATATATAATATATAATATATATATAATCATAATATATATATATATATAATATATAGTAGTATATATATATATCTATTATATAGATAATAATATATATATAATATATAATAATATATATATATAATATAATATATATATCGAGTGCGCGGCTCCGTCCCCAAAATATATTGGTAGTTCATTTTTACTTTTTACCTCACACACACACACACACATATATATATATAATATATATATATATAATAGTATATATAATATATATATTAATATATAATAATAATATATAATATAAATATATATTATATATATAATAGATATATATAATACTATATATATATATATATTTAAATATGTTTTTTTTTTTAGTGCGTGTGTGTTTTAAAAAAGAGAGCATTGATGAGCCGTAAAGCATTAATCTCGAAAATTAAAAATTTTAAACATTATTTTTAAAAAAGTTATGTTAACTACCTTTGACATTTTATTTATAAAAGATAAGTCCGCTGTTCTTTCTTTGATTGAGCTAAATTGTGAATCCACTTTAATGTTCAAAATCTTGTATGCCGCATATAAAGTCTTTCTTCAGATCGATAAGCAATGCTAAGGCGGAAAGCTCTTTCTTGCCGGCATGGTGTTTCTAAAGATAAGGTTTTAATCCTTTTTAAATAAGAAAAACAGCGCTCTGTTTCGGCACGTTGTCATCGAATGGTTATTTAAAACTTTAATCAAGTTTCAACCTTTAGCTAATAGTGGCTTCAAGTGATTTTCTGTCAATGAAAATCAAATAAAGCTATGGGCTCCAACATAGTAAACGAAATTCCTTCTAGCTATATATTATAGATAGATTGTCTGTTTTGAAGTTGTTTATGTCAATCGAAAAGTGTAATACAGCTTTACAGGTGTTCATTTAACAAATTCTTTCTCAGTGAAAGATGGAATCAATACTGAAGGAAAGACATTGTCGGGCAGAAAATAACGGTGCAGTTGCAATTAAAATGTCCTGAGAATGTAAATCTCTCTTTTATCTGACAAATAATTGTGTCACATATCTCTTTATCCTCTCGATTTAATTCCGAGATATCCGTTTTTCTTCTCCTTTTCCAAGTTTTGTATCGTCTCCTGGGACTCTTCCCTTATTAAAAGAATTTTCCTCTCAAAATTATCAATGAAACATGCTTGATACTGAAGGGGATCATGACCCTTTATTTGGCAGCCGCCATAAATAAAAGTTTACGTGAGGCAATGATTTAATGAAAAAAGAAAGCTCAGAATTTGAAATTATTTACGCCTCTATAATTTTAATGTGACCTGACGCAAGGTTAATTGTATTTATGTCTTGAAATTATATATACTATATATTATATGATATATAGTATATATATATATATATATATATATATAATATATATAATATATAATATATAATATATATATATATAATAATATATTATATATATATATATATATATATTATATATATTATATAAATATATATATAATATATCGACCCTACTTATTATTATGCGGATGATTTCTTTTTGTGTGGCGAATCTGAGAAGGGTTTGAGAGGATTGATAGAGGGATTTGGCAGGGTGTGTAAAAGGAGTGGTTTTGAAGTAATACGTAGATAAGAGGCAGGGTTATGATGGTTGTGAGTGAAGACAGTCCACGGTGCGAGGTTATGTTGGAGTGGTGAGCAACAGCTGGACAAAGTGTCTGAATTTAAATATTTAGGATATATGTTGGATGAAAAGGGAACGGATCGATGGAGGGTGCAGTAAGGAAAGTGGTGAATGGTAAGGAAGGTAGCTTCGTGCTATTAAAATCCTTGGTGGAGTGTAAAAGGATAATGTGTCTGAGTGCGCTAGGTCTTAGCATGAGGGTAAATGTTGTTACCTCGGTTTTTGTTATGTCAGTAAGTGAAACTATGGTCTGGAATAAAGGGTATAGATCTAAAGTGCAATGTGTTCGGATGGACAATCTCAGGTGTGTGTTAAGTGTGAAAGAATTGATAAAAGAGGAATGAACGTATTAGGAGGTTGTGTGTGGTGTGGAGAAAGAAGTAAATGAGAGAATAAAACGAGAGTACATTGTGATGGTTGGTCATGTGGAAAGGATGGATGATAGTCGGTGGTTAAACGGTGTATAGTGGTGAGTGTGTTGAAAATCGACCGCGGCTGGGAGAGACCGAAGAAAAAGTGGATTGGGTGAATAAAGGAATGCTGGAGGAGAAGAATGTGAGTTTGGCAGAATACGAGAAGAAAGGTGCATAATAGGAAGTGAATGGCGGGGTTTTGTAAGGGGGTATAATTTGCGGGTTTTGTCCAGGGGATGAACCCCTCATTGACGAGATGCCATAGTGAGGGTTCGTCGCAGTCCCTTGAAGCCCTAGGGTGGATTTTTCTAACTTCGACAAGGAGTTCTCACTAAAGGTATAAAGGGGGTGGTAAAGCTGGTCTTTCTTTTCGACTTACGTCAATATTCTTCTACTACTTTTTCTGTTTCGTGTTGTGCTACACAACCTACCCAAATATTGGGGACAAGAGGATATTAATACTAATAATAATAATATTAAATAATATA
>JABUQX010101951.1:22500-25000 GCA_015478945.1 Trachelipus rathkii | reverse complement strand
TACTATGATACGTTCTTAGTTTATAACCTTTGTACTCCAGTTCTATTTTTCTCTTCTTGCTCATATTTACTAATTATATAAGATAGAATCTGGTCTTGTATTTCTTGCCATCCAATTTAATTTTCCTATTAATTGTTGGTATTCTTTTACTTCTTTTTTATCAAGTTCTCTATTTTCTTTTGTTTTTATTTTATTAATTTAACCTTCTCCCAGTAATTCTTTTGATCCATTGTTCTAATATGCTCATCTTGACATAAATGAACACGCTAAATATTTAAATGATTCTGAACTATTTTCTCCTATTTCTAAAATGTTCTTCAATTTATTTATTTTAGTGTTTTCAATTTTTTACTTCCTACCCATAAATATCATTACAGTGTGTAGCATAGTAATCCCTTCTAAATTATTTGAATCATTCATTATAAATAATGTTGGTTCCATTTTACTTTGTTTTAAACCTAATTTAATTAATTGTCTTTTAAATGATGAATACCACATCATAGCAGCATTCTGTAATCCATATACTGCTTTATTTAATTTCCAAAGTTTACCATCATTAAATTCTGATGGTGGTCTTAGACATTCTTTTCTTGTTATTGTATCTCCTTGTAAGTAAGCTGCACTGAAATATCCATAGCATTTATTTTCCATTTTTTTTCCTGAGCTATGGTTAATATCATTTTCATTGCTTCAGATGAGACAGTTGGTGAATCTGTTTTTTCTTCCACTGTTTCTTCATATCCTTTAGCTACTAATCTAGCTTTAAATTTTTTCTCTTAATTTTGCAATAATTTTTCACTAACTACCAATTTCACATTAATTGCCTTTTTCCCCTTTATCTGTTACTTCTTCAAAAACATTATTCTTCTTCCAATTTTCTATCTCTATCATTTTGACTTGTTTAACTTCTTCTTTAGAATGACTATGATAACTTTGATTTACCTCTTTATTTTCACATTCACTATCTATTTCATCTATAATCTATTTCTCACTTGTATCTAATGAATCTTCCTCTTTATTTTCTTCATTTTCAATTATATCCAATTCATATATTTTTTCAAATTCTTTCAAGTCTTTAAATTGAGTATGTTATAACATCTATTATACTTTTAACATTTTTGCTTTGCCAGCTCTACTAATGACATAACATTTTAATATATCTTCATTATTTTTTAATTTCATTTCATAGTATTTACCAATTTTCACACTTTTTGGATCAATTTCTTCATATTCATCAATTGATGTCATTTCTTCTTCTTCTTCTTCTTCTTCTTCTTCTTCTTCTTCTTCTTCTTCTTCTTCTTCTTCTTCTTCTTCTTCTTCTTCTTCTTCTTCTTCTTCATCTTCCCTTTGACTTTCTTTTTCATTATCAGTTTCATCATCTATAATTTTTTACCATATTATTTCATCTATATTATTCCCATTCTCATTTGAGTGATCTATCATGTTTTCATTTCCTTCTTCTTCACATTCATCTTTTTTATCTTCACGTTCGTTGTTATTTTCATTTATTCTATTTCTTTGAATTCTCGTTGAGTGTACTTTTGATACAGCTCTTAAAGTACCTCCATGTTTTACTATGATGGTTTTTCCATCTACATACATTACCTTAGCTTGTCCTCTCCATTCTTTATCAATATTTCTTTTATAAAAAACTTCTTCACCTATATTTATATTTTTTTGAAATATGTTCTTTTATTTGACTTCTTGATGCACGTTTTATTTTCTCTGAACTTTCATTCTCTATATGTATTTTTTTAGCATGGTCTATTGTATCTAATAATTCTTTAATCATATCATCTGTATCTCTCTCTTTTCACTTATTATTAAGTTATCACAATCTATTATGTTTGGTATTCCTACATTTCTTCCGAAAACAAGTTGATTAGGGGCATATCCCATGTAATCTGTTAATCCATTTTTAGCAAAAATTGCCCATGCCATACTATTTTTTCTGTCATGTCCTTCCTGTTTTAATTTGTATAATGATTCCTTAAGTAATCCTACTACCTTTTCACATAAACCATTACTCCATGGGCTTTCTGCCGCTGTACTCATTAATTTGATATTCATTTTTGTAGTAAATGTTTCCATATCTTCATTTTGAAATTCTCGTCCTGCATCAGACATAATGCCATTAGGACTTCCAAAATAGATAATCCATTTTTCAATTAATCCTTCTATAATTTCTTTACTTGTTTTATTTTTTAACCATACTGCCTGTGTGTATCTTGTTGCATGATCTATTATTACTAAAAAAAATTATTCTCAAATTCACCAACATCCAATTGAATTATTTCATTAAATTTACTGGCTAATGGCAAACCTACCACTGATCTTGATGGAGTTTTATATTTTTTTACATATTTCACATTCTCTTACAATTTACTCCAATTCTTTTCTTACATTATTCCAAAAATCTCCTTCAGTTACTTGTTTTCACTAGCATTCTTTATTGTTTTAAACAATTTTTTCCATTCCCAGGCACATGTGCAAATTG
>JABUQX010101951.1:15000-17500 GCA_015478945.1 Trachelipus rathkii | reverse complement strand
AAAATGCTACAAAACATTATATTACATAAGATTTTACAATATTTTGTACAAATTAAATGATAAAATACATAAAAAAAAGAGCTTCATAAGCAAACTGCAATTCCCTTCCGATAATAATAAAAAAATAACAAAAATAGAAATACACATCAGATCACGAAAGCTCATTTCAAATGAAAAAGAGCGCAAAATAAGGTTGCGCAAATGCTATCCTATAACCTAGGTCTTGGACAAACTCGAATACTACATAAACAACAATCTTTTATATAATATGATACAAAAATGGCAAAATAAGAAATAGTACGTCATTCAGCAATACTAAAATGATAAAAACATGATAAACAATGATAAAACAATGAGAAAACATGTTTAACACAAATTAACAACGTTTACTTTACTCTTCATAATCGATAAAAGGTGTTACCTCTATAAGCATATTTTCTTTGAATAGTTGGTTAAAGAAAACTAATATGATATATATATATAATATATATATATATATATATATATAATATATATATATATATATATATATATATATATTATATACTATATATATATATATATATATTATAAATATATATATATATATATATATACTATATATATATATATAAATATATAATATATATATATATATATATAATTATATATATATATATATATATAAATATATATATTATATATATATATATTATATATAATATATATATATATTATATATATATATATATATATATATATAATATATATATATATTATAGTCAGTACGTTTAGATTAGGTTGACAACCTTTATTCTAAAAAAAACTAAAATGAGTTGCATAAAACTGAATACATTTTTGAAATCCGCGAACATTTTAATGCAGGAAAAAAAATGAAGAAGAAATAAAATGAAGGGCGATAAAAAAAAAAAGTATATAATAATAAATACGACATAGTGTACGATAAGTTACCATTGAAATACAGTTTTGATAAACGAAAATATAAAAGGGGACCACGGTTGAAAAGTCAATGGTTCATAGGAGGTATATAAAGAGGATCAGATAAATGTTTTTTAGTACCAGTAATGAGCAGGAGTAGTGAAATGATAATGAAAGTAATAGAGACATACGGAAAGCCAAAACAATAATTATAACAGATGATTGGAAAGGTTACAATTGTTTAAAGAAGAAAGATGTTATTCACATAAGTTAATAACTAACGTAAAATGGGTTAACATAACCAAACCTTACCTAACCTAACCTAACTTTACCTAACCTAACCTAACTTAACCTAACCTAAACTTACCTAACCTAACCTAACCTAACTTAACCTACTGTTGTAAACTACTCTGTCTGTGTGTGTGTTGTGTGTGTGTGTGTGTGTGTGTTTGTGTGTGTGTGTTGTGTGTGCTGTGTGTGTGTCGTGTGCGCGTTGTATGTGGTGTGTTGTCTCCTCTTCTCATTTATATATATATAATATATATTATATAAATATTATTAATATATAATATATATATATATATATATATATATATATATATATATATATATATATATATAATATATATATATATATATATATATATATATATATATATATATATAGGCGTATACAAGGGGGGCAGGGGGGCACTTGTCGCCCAATAGGCTTGACGAAAAAAAAATGACCCTTATATGTTTTGTCAAGATGCGTTTTCACGGGTTTATTAGAGAAAACTGAAAAGATACGTCAATGGATAAAATGAATAGTAATTACTAATTACTATCATATTATAAAAACTTACGTTTTTTTCTAAAGAGTTTTAATGGTGTTTTTCGTCTTCATATTGGTTTGAAATCCACCAGCTGTTGCTTTATACAAGTAGCTGCTTCTTACACTATTCTTCCGCTAGAACTCACCGTAAGTCGATGACATTTGCGGCTGCCAAAGCTGCTAAATCAATCATGGAAGGCGTGCCGTGATATTCAGCTTGCAGCAGCACATAAAAAACAATTGCAGAAAGTAAAAAGAAATATTACAGCAATTTTTAAGACCATAATGTTTCAGCCAAACTTATGACTTACCTTTAAGCAGGTAAATCCTGCATGAGGGAATGTTTGAAACCTGATTAAACTGTAAATAGAAAGTGGTAATGCTGGAATTAAAAGAACATATACAAGACTGAAGAATAATCTGTCTGACCGTTCCGATTGATTCAAAATCACTTATCAATTTGTGTGGAAATATCATAAAAAACATTGATGCCACGGATGCAAAAAAAATTGCCGCACTCTATTATTGGCCGATGCATAACTGTGGAAGGTGTCAGCAAAGAACAATTACGTTAGCTATAGGATTAAAGGTTTTTTTCGAATCTGAAATTATGACGGTTTGAGAGAATTTCATGGGGGTTTAAATTCTTGAAGGATGGATGTAAACCATTCCAAAACGATGATTTGTTTCTAGAAAAAAGGTTTAGATCCGAGTCCATGGTTGTCAAGGTACGACGTCTGTGCAGCAATGGAGGTAAAGAACATGGGT
>JABUQX010101951.1:0-10000 GCA_015478945.1 Trachelipus rathkii | reverse complement strand
CCCCCTCACAAAACCCTGCCATTCACTCCTATTATGCACCTTTCTTCTCGCCTCTTTGCTGACTCGATCCCTTTTTTCTTCGGTCTACCAGTCGGTCGATTTCCAACACACTCACCACTATATATCCGCTTAACCAACCGACTATCATCTATCCTCTCCACATGACCAAACCATCTCAATGTACTTTCATTTATTCTCTCATTCATCCCTTTCTTCACACCACACAACTCTCTAATACTTTCATTCCTCATTTTATCAATTCTTCTTACACCTAACACGCCCCTAAGATTGTCCATCTGAGCACCTTGTAATTTAGATCTACACCTCTTATTCCAGACCATATTCTCACTACTATACATTAACACAGGTAACAACATACCCTCATATAAGACACTATCGCACTCAAGACTATACTCCTTTCACATCCACCAACGATTTAATTGCACCAGCCACCTTCGTGCCATTCACAACTTTCCTACTACACTTTGTATCATCTGTTCCTTTTTCACCCAACATATATCCTAAATATTTAAACTCAGACACTTGTTCCAGCTGCTCACCATCTAACATAACTTCACACTGAGGACGGTCCTCATTCACAACCATAACCTTACTCTTATCAACATTTACTTTCAAACTTCTATTTTTACACACCTGCCAAATCTCTTTACCAATCCTTCGAACTCTCTTCAGATTCGCACAAAAGCCAAATCATCCGCATATTAATAGGAGGGCACCCGTCCCACCTCTCTTTCATTCTCCATACATTTCCACCCCCACCTCTATTCTTTCATAACCATCCTATATACAAATTGAAAACCAGGAGACATAACACATCCCTGCCTTACTCCGCTATTAATATTAAACCAATCACTTTCGAAACCATTTATTCTTACACACGCTTCACTATCCTCACATATATATATATATATATATATATATATATATACTATATAAATAGATCTATATATATTATATATATTATATATATAGGGTATATATATTATATAATTACTTATATATATAGCAGCCCTATATATATATATATATATATAATATATACATATATATATATATACATATATAATATATATATTATATATATAATATATATATATATATATATATAATATATATATATATATATACTATTATATATAATATATATATATATTATATATATATATAATATATATATAATATATATAATATATATATATATATACTTTAACAACAACTACAAGTTTTATATATCCATGAACATGGCGGGGCCAGCGCTCTTCTCCATCTTCCTCTATTCTCCAGGACTCCCTCTTCTCTCAGTGTCTTTTCAATGAGTCCTCCACCGAACTCTCCCATCTCTTCCTAGGTCTTCCTCTTGGTCTTGTTCTCTCCGGTCTCCACTCCCATCTCCTCTTGGCCACTCTCTCCTTCTGCATCCTCTCCAGGTGTCCCCATCACCTCAATCTGGCTACATCCATCTTATTTAATATAGCCTTCAATCCACTACTCCCTATTCTTTAAGTTTCCTTGTCTGTCTCTTCTAGTCTTTCCCACTATCGCTCTCAAAACGTACATCTCTGCCGACTGTATTCTACTATCCTCTCTTGTGGTCGTACTCCATGTCTCTGCCCCATATAGTAGAATCGGTGTTAACACCCCCTCTCCGAATACACCCTTTTCACCTCCATACTCATTTGTTTTTCTTTCAGTATAAGGTACACTGCTCTTACAGCTTCCCCATACTGAACTATCCTACTTGTTATCTCCTGGACATTTCCTAATTCTCTTCCAAATACTCCACCCAAGTATTTACATTTCTCCACCATCTTTATCTCAGTCCCTTCCACATCCACTCTCAGCTCTTCCTCCTTCTTTTCTACTAACCACCATAATCTCCATCTTTTCTGTGCTCATAGTCAGGCCGCCTCTCTTAAAGCCTATTCGCGAAAATATGTCACTACCTCTCTCAGCCTATCTCCCTCTTCGCTCCAACACGCCAAGTCATCCGCGTATGCCAGAATATCACCATCCAAATCTCCTATATCCTCTCTCACCTTCGTTATCAATACATCCAGATATGCTACAAACAAAATTGGTGACAACACGGTTCCCTGTTTGACTCCCATTCTCACCTCAAACCATTCCTTATTCTCATATTCTGTTCTTACATTACATTTACCATTCTTATGCAAACTCTCCAAGGCTCCTCTCAACATTTTATCCACTGCAAATTCTCTCTCTAACACTACTCTCCACAGTCTCATCCTAGGCACTGAATCAAAAGCTATCCTCAGACCTATGAAAGCTATATATGCTCATTTATTAGATTCCCATACCTTTTCTAACGTAATTCTCAAGGCGAACAAGAGATCCGTCGTGCTTCTGTTCTTTCTATATCCGTGCTGCCCTTCTCTCAGTCTGGGCTCTACTACCATTATCAGCCTTCTCTCTAGTATTCTCTCAAATGTTTCTGCCAAGTGGTCCAACAATGAAATTCCCTGTATTTTTATAGTCTCCTGCATCTCCTTTTCTCTTATATATTGGAACTATAATTGACTTTCCCCCACCCTCCTGATACGTCTTTCTCATTCGAACACCTATTGAGCAATTTCAGAATTACTTCTTTCATTTTCTCTCCTCCCTCTATTATTAGTTCTATGGGTGTCCCATCTTCCCCCGGTGTCTTGCCGTTCTTCGTCGCTCTCAGAGCCACCTGCAACTCCTCCATAGTTATCTCCTCCCCTCCTTCAACAATCTCTTCTCCTCCCTCCTCCACCTGTTTATTCACATTTAATAGTTCTCTGAAGTTTTCCGTCCATCTTATGTTTATGTCTATTGATCTCACCAAAACTTCTCCTTGCTTATATATATATATATATATATATATATATATATATATATATATATATATAATATCTATATATATATATATATATATATATATATATATATATATATATATATATATATATATATATATATATATATATATATATATATATATATATATATATATATATATATATATATATATCTTAATTTCAACCCCCCCCACACGAAAAAAAAATTCTGGCTACGACCCTACTAGTAAGAATACGGAACTGACAGATACCAGATTTACGGCTAAATCTGGCAACCTGTCGATACATATATGTATTTTTAGCGACTTTTTAGTGTTCAGCTACCTTCCTGGCTACTTTTTACGTCTGTGCCTTTTAATGGGGGGCTCAGCCCCCGGGGGCTCTTTTTTCAAATACGTTCGCCAGCTATTTCATGTGTGTGTATGTGAGTGTGCCGGTGTATGTATACGTTTTTTGTTTTGTTACTTTCACCCCGCTATCACCCCAGGTTCCCCCCTACCCCCCTTTATTCTATTCAGCTATGTTATGATTTCACGTTCTTTCTTGAGCCTTTTATTTTAATCTTTTTTCGGCATTTTTATCATTTTTGTATATATTTTTAGCGACTTTCTTCAGCTCAGCTACTTTCATGAACATTATTTAGCGCTTTTCCTGCTAAATCTGGCAACCTATAGGTAAATTTCAGTATTTTAGCACTTTTTAACTTTTCTATCATTCTAGGTATATATTTTAAAGACTTTCTAATACTCAGCTACTTTCCTGGTCCATTTTTCTAGCGCTTTCCTTGCTAATTCTGGCAACCTACAGGTAATTTCAGGATTTTAACACTTTTTAATCTTTTTCGGTATTTTTATTATTCTTGGTATACATTTTAATGACTTTCTAATACTTAGATACTTTTCTGAACCTTTATTTAGCGCTTTTCCTACTAAATCCGGCAACCTTTAGCTAAATTTCAGGATTTTTATCACTTTTTAACCCTTTTTTCGGTATTTTTTATCATTTTAGGTATATATTTTTAATGACTTTCTACTACTCATCTCCTTTTCTGAACCTTTTTCTATCATTTTTCATATAATTCTGGCTACCTATTGGTAAATTTTCTAGGATTTCTAACCTTTTTGATATATTTTTGCACTTTTTAGTCACTTTCAACTACTCATATACTTTCCTGATCCTTTTTAAAAGCTTATTACTGTAATTTCATTAGTTTACCTGTTAATTCTGGCCGCTTATTGGTAAATTTTTATAATTTTTAACTTTTTTTCGATACATTTTTAACCTTTTTACCACCATTTGCAACCTTTATCTATCTCAGCTATGTCTCTCAATCAATGGATGTGACATTAACCGTTAGGCTTAAATACATTCCCCCAGCAACGGCTTCATATTAGCCATTAGGCTTAAATACTTTCCCTAGCAACGTTAGTCCTAACACCTGTTAGCCTTTCGGTAACCCAGTCATTTTTCTGCGTTTTTGACGCTTGCGGCGTCACATTAATGGTTTGCGATTTCATCCACGCGTTTGAGTTCCATAGATTTATTTGTTAAATATTACTATGTTAAGGTAAAAATACCAATGATATGTTATAGATACGTTTGAAAAAGTGTGAACAGGTTACGTTCTGTATGCAATGTTAGTTACTTTACTGTTGTTAAGTATGACACTTTGTTAATGTTGGCTGTTTATTTGAGCGAAAGGTATGTTTGGTTTATCGTTGTACATTATATTCTTAGTTCAGGTTATGATATGTAAGCTTTACTGATGTTAAAACTTTGTTACGTTAGCATATATTCCTTGGTCAGTATATAAAGAGCTTATTTTTGTTATGTATATCCAAAATGATACTCGAAATATGACTTGAATCAATAGATCAATAGATCTATAGATCACGGAAGGGTAGTTGAGAGGAGAGTGAAGAGACGAGTGGTTTGATTTACTGATTCATTGATTTACTGCTTTAAAATTAGTAAACTATTACACTTTACTATGTTATTTTATTCAAAGAACTTATTTTGTTATGTTTGGATAAAACTTTGTTATATTACCATGTTAATGTAAAATTAACATTGATATGTTAGAGATATGTATGAAAAAGTGTGAATAGGTTACGTTCTGTATGCAGTGTTAGTTACTTTACTGTTGTTAAGTATGAAACTTTGTTAATGTTGGCTGTTTATTCGAGCGTAAGGTATGTTAGATTTGTCGTTGTACATTATATTCTTAGTTCAGGTTATGCTATGTTAGCTTTATTAATGTGAAAACTTTGTTACGTTAGCATATATTCGCTGGTCAGTATATAAAGAACTTATTTTATGTTATGTATATCCAAAATGATACTCGAAATGTGACTTGAATCAATAAATCAATAGATCATGGGAGGGTGGGAGGAAGGGGAGTGGAGGGGGGTGTGTGATTTGATTTACTGATTTACTGTTTTAGGATCAGTAAACTATTACACTTTACTATGATATTTTATTCAAAGAACTTATTTTATGCTATGTCTGGAAAAAACTTTGTTATGTTTACAATTATTCGTCTGGAATTATGATAGTTAGGTAAGGTTATGACAAATTTTTTTAAATATTACTATGTTAATTTAAAAACTTTGTTACGTTAGCATATATTCGTTTGTCTGTATGATAATTAGACAAGGTTATGATAAATTTTTGTTAAATATTACCATATTAATGTAAAATTAACATTGATATGTTAGAGATATGCTTGACAAAGTGTGAATAGGTTACTTTTTTGTATGCTATGTTAGTTACTTTACTGTTGTTAAGTATGGAACTTTGTTAATGTTAGCAGTTTATTCTTGCTTAAGGTGTGTTAGGTTTGTCGTTGTGCATTATATTCTTGGTTCAGGTGATGCTATGTAAGCTTTATTAATGTGAAAACTTTGTTACGTTAGCATATATTCGTTGATCAGTATGATAATTAGACAAGGTTATGATAAATTTTTGTTAAATATTACCATGTTAATGTAAAATTAACATTGATATGTTAGAGATATGCTTGACAAAGTGTGAATAGGTTACGTTTTTGTATGCTATGTTAGTTACTTTACTGTTTTTAAGTGTGGAACTTTGTTAATGTTAACTGTTTACTCGTGCTTAAGGTGTGTTAGGTTTGTTGTTGTACATTATATTCTAGTTCAGGTGATGCTATGTTAACTTTATTAATTCGAAAACTTTGCTACGTTAGCATATATTCGTTGATCAGTGTATAAAGAACTTGATTTTTATGTTATGTTTCTCCAAAATGATACTCAATATGTGCTTGAAACAATAGATCAATAAATCATGAAAAGGTGGATGGAGGGGTGGAGGGTAGGGGTGGGTGGTTTGACTTACTGATTTACTGATTTAGGGTATGTAAAACATGACAATTTTAGTAAAAATATGACTTGAATCAATAGATCAATAGATCAATAGATCAATAGATCGTGAATGAACAGGAGGGTGCGGGGGAGGACAGTTGATTTACTGATTTACTGCTTTAGGGTATGTAAAACATAGCAATTTTAATAAAAAATATGACTTGAATCAATAGATCAATAGATTAACATATGGTGGCGGGATGGTGGTTTTATTTACTGATTTAGGGTATGTAAAACAGGACAATTTCAGTAAATAATATGACTTGAATCAATAGATCAATAGATCAATAGATCAATAAATCAATAGATCATGGATGGACAGTAGGATGGCAGGATGGTGGTTTGATTTACTGATTTACTGTTTTAGGGTATGTAAAAACGCAAATTTTTAAAGTTATAAACATAAAAAGAATAAAAGTTTTGTTTTGTTATACAAAATATGACTTGAATCAATAGATCAATGAATCAATAGATCAATAGATCATTAGATCATGGTGTATGGGGTGGGTGGTTTGATTTACTGATTTACTGATTTACTGATTTAGGGTATGTAAAACATGACAATTTTAGTAAAAAATATGACTTGAATCAATAAATCAATAGATCAATAGATTAATAGATCAATGGATCATGGATGGACAGTAGGGTGGCGGGATGGTGGTTTGATTTACTGATTTACTGATTAACTGTTTTAGGGTATGTAAAAACGCAAATTTTTTAAGTTATAAACATAAAAAGAATAAAAGTTTTGTTTTGTTATACAAAATATGACTTGAATCAATAGATCAATGGATCAATAGATCAATAGATCATTAGATCATGGTGGATGGGGTGTATGGGGTGGGTGGTTTGATTTACTGATTTACTGATTTACTGATTTACTGATTTACTGCTTTAGGGTATGTATAAATGCAATTTTTTTACGTCATAAACAAGAAAAACATAAAAATTTTAGTACAAAACAAAATGTTTAAAGCAAATAAAACAAAAATAAATAAAAATAAATAAAAATAATAAAAATTTGAAAATAAATTTAAAAAAAGATAAACACAAAGAATAAATGCAAAATAAAATTAGAAATAAAAAATAATAAAATTAAAAATAAATAAAAAATTAAACACAAAGTATAAATGTAAAATGAAACTTATAAAAATAAAGTTTGAAAAATAAATTTAAATAAGTAAAATTAAAATAAATAAATAAAAATAAAAAAATTAAACATAAAGTATAAATGTAAAATGAAACTTATAAAAATAAATCTAAATAAGTAAAATTAAAATAAATAAATAAAAAAAATTAAACACAAAGTATAAATGTAAAATGAAACATAAAAATAGTTTGAAGAATAAATTTAAATAAGTAAAATTAAAATAAATAAATAAAAATAAAAAAATTAAACAAAGTATAAATGTAAAATGAAACTTATAAAAAATAAAGTTTGAAAAATAAATTTAAATAAGTAAAATTAGAATAAATAAATAAATTAAAAAATAAAACAAATTAAAAAAAATAATTTCTTGAAATAAATAAAAATAAATAAAATAATAAAAATTTAAATTGAAAAAAAAAAATTAAAACAAAATAATTTCTTAAAATAAAATTAAAATAAATAAAAATAATACAAATTTAAATTGAAAAAAAAATTAAACACGAAGAATAAATGTAAAATGAAACCTAAAATAAAATAGAAATCGAATGTTTACAAACTTGAGACGGCCGGCGATGGGCTGCGGGCTGCAGGCTACTGAACTCAAACGCGTGGATGAAATCGCAAACCATTAATGTGACGCCGCAAGCGTCAAAAACGCAGAAAATGACTCGCTAACGTAGCTGGGTTACCGAAAGGCTAACAGGTGTTAGGACTAACGTTGCTAGGGAAGTATTTAAGCCTAATGGCTAATATGAAGCCGTTGCTGGGGGAATGTATTTAAGCTTAACGGTTAATGTCACATCCTTTGATTGAGAGACATAGCTGAGATGGATAAAGGTGGCAAATGGTGGTAAAAAGGTTAAAAATGTATCGAAAAAGTTAAAAATTATAAAAATTTACCAATAAGCGGCCAGAATTAACAGGTAAACTAATGAAATTACAGTAATAAGCTTTTAAAAAGGATCAGGAAAGTATATGAGTAGTTGAAAGTGACTAAAAAGTGCAAAAATATATCAAAAAGGTTAGAAATCCTAGAAAATTTACCAATAGGTAGCCAGAATTATATGAAAAATGATAGAAAAGGTTCAGAAAAGGAGCTGTGTAGTAGAAAGTCATTAAAAATATATACCTAAAATGATAAAAATACCGAAAAAGGGTTAAAAAGTGATAAAAATCCTGAAATTTAGCTAAAGGTTGCCGGATTTAGTAGGAAAAGCGCTAAATAAAGGTTCAGAAAAGTATCTAAGTATTAGAAAGTCATTAAAATGTATACCAAGAATAATAAAAATACCGAAAAAGATTAAAAAGTGTTAAAATCCTGAAATTACCAGTAGGTTGCCAGAATTAGCAAGAAAAGCGCTAGAAAAATGGACCAGGAAAGTAGCTGAGTATTAGAAAGTCTTTAAAAATATATACCTAGAATGATAAAACGTCGAAAGAAAAGTTAAAAAGTGCTAAAATACTGAAATTTACCTATAGGTTGCCAGATTTAGCAGGAAAAGTGCTAAATAATGTTCATGAAAGTAGCTGAGCTGAAGAAACTAGCTAAAAATATATACAAAAATGAAAAAAATGCCGAAAAATATTAAAATAAAAGGCTCAAGAAAGAGCGTGAAATCATAACATAGCTGAATAGAATAAAAGGGGGTAGGGGGGGGGAACCTGGGGTGATAGCGGGGTGAAAGTAACAAAAAACGTACACATACACCGGCACCCTCACATACACACACATGAAATAGCTGGCGAACGTATATGAAAAAAGAGCCCCCCAATAAAAACGCCAGACGTGAAAAGTAGCCAGAAAGGTAGCTGAGTACTAAAAAGTCGCTAAAAATACATATATGTATTGACAGTTTGCCACATTTAGCAGTAAATCTGGCATCTGTCAGTTCCGCACTGCTTACTACTGACCCTGCTCGAAGTATATATCCTAATCGTTGGATTGGATGCGGAACACCCATTATCTCTAAGGTACGTGTCCTAATCGTCCCCCTACATCAACCCCTTAAATTTTCATTTGTGGAGCCACCTTAAATCACTCTTGTACAGAGACCCTATCCCTGATGTTGTTACCCTTCGGCAACGTATCTTTGATGGGTGCGACCAAATTCGTCGGCAAGCAGGAATCTTCCTGAGACTCCGTCACTCCATGATCAGACGGATAGAAGCCTGCGTTGCTGCAAACGGGTTACATTTTGAACACTACTGTGAATAGGACATTGATGTGTAACACCATTACATATATTATGCATACAATTCTATTATAATATTAATGCTGTTTCTGTATGTTTGTTACTACTGCAAATGGAAAGTACGAGTATTTGCCCTATATCTCCTCTGCATTCACCGACCTATGTGTTTCATAACGTCACAGAGGTTGTATATATACATAATATATATATATATATATATATATATATATATATATATATATATATATATATATATATATATATATATATATATATATATATATATATATATATATATATATATATATATATATATATATATATCAATGTAAGTAATGAAAACGCGAAAGCGTTTCTACTGATAAATGCGAAACGGTTAAACACCTAATTGATCCGAACGAAGTGTCACCG
>JABUQX010101950.1:32500-37500 GCA_015478945.1 Trachelipus rathkii | reverse complement strand
TAATATATATATATATATATATATATATATATATATATATATATATAAGAAAGAAGAGTTTTATGTACATATATATATATATATATAAATATTTATTATTATGTTATTGTTATTATTATTACTATATAAGTTATATATATTTATATATATATGTTATTATTAGTATATATATATGTTATTATTATATATATATATATATATATATATATATATATATATATATAAAGAAGTAGTTAGTTATATATATATATATATAAATATATATATATATATATATATATATATATATTACATATATATATATATATTATAGCATATAGTGAAGATAATATATATAGAGTTGTGTTATAATACATATATATATATATATATATATATATATATATATATATATATATATATATATATATATATATATATATATATATATATATATATATATATATTAGGATGTACCGATAGTATCGGATCGCATCGGTATCGGCAATTTTGTGAGTAGTGGTATCGGTATCGGTATCGGTATCGGTTAATATGGCCGATACTACCGATACTATCTCTTTGGGTGAAGAATTATGAGAAACTTTTAGATTCATTAATAAATTGAATCTAGTTTCGATATATAAAAAGGTTCTGATAAGGAATTTCCCAAGATAGTTGAAACCCCCACAAGAATGGCATCTCCGACGGTGAACCACTTCTAGAATGCATTTAAATAGCATAACCGAGGAGCTTGCTCGCATGACAAAAAAAGATTCACAGAAGTGGAAGCCGCCTTATCAGCAACCCCTGGCAACAAAGCACCGGGAGCTAGCACGATGGTGGCTTTTCAGCGCAAAATTTTTGACTTCCTTTTTCATAAAATGAGGTCAAAAAGTTGTGTTTTGGTTAGCGATTCACAATTATATTTACAAGAACTAGCAATTACATGGGTTTGCTTGGTAAATAGCTACTTCAAATTTGTGATATTTTCACATTTCATGTAAAATTCGCAGCAAACTGTCTTCTCCAAAGAAGTCCCTTCTTATCATTATTTTTGTCTGTATTTCTGCTCTAAGGTTAAGAATATACTTATATTATACTATAACATCTGTAAAAAAATTTAATGCCACTCGTAAAAGTTTTTAAACCAGCAATACTCATTTGCAGCTGAGTCTTTTTATTTATTTTTTTATCATACAAATAGTGACATTTTCTTGTTTTTCTTTTTCCAGGCACGAATAGTTTCTTCCACTTGCAAAATCTGAAAATTCGGAACCATGGTTGGTAAAAGACTGGCAACTTCCACTCATGAGTAACTTCATTGGAACTGGTCGAGAAATGCTGCCTTCTGAACTCCCAACTCTACGTGATGTTCTGAGATATGGGTTTCTGCTAAGAGAGCAGAGTGGAGAGAATGTCAGGAATTACCCAGCAGCCACTCATGCAAAGGATATTTATCCAAAAGTGCTTGAAAAGTGGGAGCTAGCAAACAGTTGTTTTGTGGTGCCAATTTTAAATTCGAGAGTCACAGTCCTGAAGAAGATAGAAGAAAACTGGGAAAAGGCCAAAAACATATCACTTGGCAGAGGAAAACTGGAATTGAAAGAGGCTTTCATAGCAACGTTAGACAAGTTCTTTGACATCCTCAATTGCAAGTGTGAGATTAAGCTATGTTCAGAATTTGAGGATCCATGTCCAGGTGGTGCTGACTGTAAACATGAAGTGCACATCTCTTGCAGCTCTTGTTCTAAGGATATGAAGATCCCTGTCAAAGAAATGTGTTTATTAATATTCAAAGGGAGAAGGTTGAATCTGTTGGACAGCATCAAATTGAATTACCAGATCTACCTGAGCACAGAAGACAAATTAAAAAGCAGAAGAGGCAAGAAGATGAATTAAGAAGAATTTCTGTATATAAGCAGAAAAGGAAGGAAGAGTTAACATTACAGCCAAATGAAGTTCTTTTCTCCGACGAAGATGAAGAGCCAACTGATGTTACAGATGAAGAATCTGAAGATCCTTTGCAAATTCCATGTGATGATTTTGATGTACCTTATACTTCAAGTACAAGTTAGTATAATACATTACCATTACGCAATGTTGCATTACAAAGTATTAGGTATGGTGTCGGTCTACGTGCTACAGCTGCCATTACAACAGCTGTATTTTTGGATGCTGGATTAATTACTGAAGGAGACAGGAGACTTGTGGTTGATCACAATAAAGTAAAAAGGCACAAGAAAAAGTCATGAAATAACTTGATGACGAATTTCATGCTCGATGCCGGATAGGCAATATTGAATGTATCTTCTTTGATGAACGCAAAGATTCCACTAAAGTTCTGTTACAAATAGTATTGTGAGAGAAGAGCATTACACTGTTTCCAGTGAGCCAGGTGGAAGGTATATTTGCCATTTTACTCCAGAGAAAGACTTAACGAAAAGGAAACCTGCTGAAGTTATTGCTAACCATCTTGTGGATTTCTTAAAGAAAAACAACATTGATAAAAGTTTGCAGGCTATTGGTGGTGACTCAACGAATGTTAACACTGGTTGGGAAGGAGGAGTCATGCATTGGGTTGAGGCAAACCTGAATCGTGAACTCATCTGGTTGGTTTGTGCTCTTCATACTCACAGAATTGGATGAAAAAACTTTGTCTAACAACAAGTGGAGTGGTAAGATTGGCAACATGCTTGATACTGCAACAGAACTGGAAATCAATCCCTCATTTACCAGAATATCCTTTCCAGAGCCTTTGGTTCCAATGAGTGACACTGTTGTCAAAGATCTCTCTACAGATCAGGCTTATGGTTACAGGATAACTCAGGCCATAAGGACAGGTGTACTTTCAACTGATCTGGCATTATTAGAAATTGGTCCTGTAAGCCACTCTCGGTGGTTAACAACTGCAAATAGGATTTATCGCATATGGGGTTTCAAAACATGGCCTTAAAGGCAACAAGTTGAAGACGTTACAACTGCTTGTGGAATACATTGTTAGCGTTTACTATCCCTGCTGGTTTACAATCAAATCGGAATTCTCTTGGGTGGAAGGACCTCGCCACATTCTTTATTAATTGAAGCTCCTAAAATCTCAGAAGTAGCAGATATTGTTTTTGCCAACAATCCAACGTTCATCGTGGTTCGCATTTAGTGAAATGGTGCTTCAGACACTTTTATGCTCGGAAGACCAAGAAGAAAGGAATTGAATTAAGGAATGAAGATGATGATGCACCAGGAGACCTATCTGTTCGGCCTAGGAAAGCACCTGCAGTAAATCCAAATGTAACTTCCCTTTTGGAACTGATAGACTGGTCAGAAAAAGTATATGAACCTCCACTTACTTGTAAACTCAAAATATCAGAAATAAGAAAGTTTGTTGAAGAGAGGTGTGTGAAACAAGTAACAGAGGCTTCTGGCAAAGTGTATACTCATGAGAAACGAGAAGGATTCATTAGAGGCCAGGAAGCAAGCAGAAGAATGATGTCTAGGAATGAATCGAAGCAAGATTTGATGAATATTATTGGTTGAAGCTTTTACATGTTTACAATGTGTTTTCAGTGTTTGATAATAAAGACAAAATACAAATAAAATTGTTTGAGTTCATTAAACCACTTTTTGAGCAAATTTTCTTGGAGTTCATATTAAGTTATCCCATTTTTTTCTGAAATTTCGATATACAATCAAGTGCAAATTTACCAAGGTAAGTGTTTATGAATAAGAAAAATACTTTTTAAATTAGGATATTACACATCAAAAGGCAAATTTTTGGACCCCCTCATTCACATAACAAAACACTGAATTTTTATTTTTGCCCTCCAAATTGACACGCTCCCTAATATGTTAGACTTTGATAAGTTCATGGCCGAAATTGCATTGACATCTCATTAGGAACCGACCGGGGCCCCGGCCCCGGCCCCGGCCCCGGCCAACCCCGGCCATTTTTAGCGACCCCGGCCCCGGCCCCGGCCCTGGCCAAAATCAGGAAAAACCGGGGTTTTCTACCGGGGTTAACTGTAAATTTACACTAAATAATAAAGGGTTAAATCAAACAAAATAAAAAAAATATATTTTAATTCCATTACTCCTTTGTTATAAATTGATGCAAAATATATAAACATACCTAAATATAATCAATTTTTTTTTTGGTATTTACTATGATTTCAAATTAAAATTGAGGCCAAATTATAATTTTTCCGAGTTTTTAACATAAAAATATTCGAAATTTGATATATCAAACGAATTCGGAAAAGGAAATAAATATTGTTAAAATATTAATGTATTTATTTATTTAAAAGTAAATATCTTCAAGAAAATCAAATATTTTCCGAAATCTCTTTTCAAAATTATTTATTTAATTGAATTAATATATATATTCTTCTTCTTCTTCTTCTTCTTCCTCCTCTCCCAGAAAGGATTTTCATCCTGTCAGTCGCGCGAGGGTCTTCCTCCAGACATTCCTTTCCTGGACCACTCCTCTTCTCTTCAACCATCTCATTGTCTGCAGCTGGCATCTTTTTAGAGAATCCTCCACCGATTCGGTCCATCTCTTCTTCGGTCTACCCCTCAGTCTTCTTCCTTCCGGTGTCCACTCCCATCTTATTTTCGGCATCCTGTCCGGTTGCATCCTCTCCAGATGCCCCCACCATCTCAATCTTCCCACATCCATCTTCAGTATAATCTTCTTCACTCCTACAGTTTCTCTGATTACTTCGTTCCTTATTCTGTCTATTCTGCTTCTTCCAGTCATTGCTCTCATTTCCGCCGCTTGTATTCTGCTCTCCTCTCTTCTCGTAGTAGTCCACGTTTCAGCTCCGTACAGCAGCGTCGGGGTCAGTATACTTTTACCTTTTTAACATTCATTCCAACATTTCCGTCCTTCATCAATGGGTACAATGCTCTCATAGCTTGTCCATATTTTTCCATTCTTCGCGTAATCTCTCCTCCACATCCTCCCTCTTTGTTAAAACATCCACCTAAATAAACGCAGGAATCCACCGCCTTCACCTCCTCCCCTCCTA